>CABFPE010000018.1:942178-967103 GCA_900660155.1 Hofstenia miamia | reverse complement strand
TTATATATATATATATATATATATATATATATGCAGGTTTAGAGAATAATCTATGCTTGTGAATGAATGATTAATTTTCTGAAATCCATAGTCCCAACTGTTTCATTTTTGATCATATTCTCATACTTGTCTCAGGCTCATTGAGTTCATTGGTCCCAATCCCATGAAACTAAACGGTACCAAAACCCTAGCCCCATCATTAAGAGAAAATGAAAACTAAAAAGAGCAACATCAACCATGCCTGCATTTCTAAAACAAAAAAATAAAATTGTTGAATGGCCAAAATTGCCAATATATTTGTTCAGCGAACATTTATACAATGCAAAACTACTAAAGGGGAGGTATTAGATGAAGATAGGTTTATATGGATCGCGCAAAATGTGTTGTGTGTCAACTAGAATTGTAAAGAACTGTTGATGAAATAATGCCTAAAGCAGTTTACGCTCGATGTAGAATAACTTAATTAAAGACATCGTACTTTGAGGCGTGGCAATAAATCTGCTACACGTTTATAGTACCTATCACCAAAAAGATGGCAACGATTTGCACAATTAACGAGGCAGATCACAAAGTGATGGGACAAATGTCATTTATGAAATCCTAAACGCTACTGTAATATTTTCTTCACATTTGAATTATAGACAAACATAATTTAAAAATTAGATTCTACATTATTCGAACATTGCTAAGCATTTTAAAGATGTAGGTTGCATATGAGCAGCCTGCGAGGAGCACGGTTAAAAAATTTATACCAAAATCAATATCTAATGTTGGGTAGAGAACCCAAAGATTGCGTAGAGCTTGTTCTTGGGTCATAGGTTATAAAAATTACCCAGGCTTGTTTACGGCAAGTTCACGTCATGTGGATTTAGCTACTTTATATTAAAGTCTGAATTCTGACAGAAATAATTGACCAACTAAACATTTAAACTGACAACTTGATAGTCAACTTGTGTTTAGAAAAAGCACAGTTTATTTGATGTAATATTCCCTTTCAATAAACATTGATAAATTACAAAAGAGATTTCATTTTTCTCCATACTCTTAACAAATAATTAATAAATAATCCTTTATGCAAACATTTCGCTAAGGTTAAACTCTATTGTAAGTTTTTTCGTATTAATGGAATATGAAAACATTTCGTACAAATTCAAAGACGCAAGAAGCTCTCTGGAAACGAGTAAAAGGAATTTTAAGAAATTAGTTCATGGCGAACGTAATTCAATTAGAATTCAATTATTCAATTGTTCCAGGATGTCTAATCAACAACTTTCATTTTGCTGAAAGCGTTCTTAAAACACAAGAAAGAGATTAACTTAAAACAATGTTAGAGTGAATGTTGCGGACAAGATGGGACCAAGTTTGATCCCTTCTCTTTTTGCTACTTATTAAATTCTTGTACCGTGTAACTCAATGATTTTTAACTTTTTATATAAAACCAATCATAACCCTATATATATATATAATCTATTAACATAAAAAAACGTTTCATTAATAGTTCTCGCAAAGAGCATTGGAATATTTTTCAGACAAACTCAAATACTATTTTCACATCAGAAAAACGACAAATAATGTGTGCTTGGATATACAAAATGATTCCCAAGCGTTTTTTCTTAACTACAAATCAATTTTTTTCCTCACTGATTATTTCAGTTTATATATTACCTATATTAAATAAATCATAATTTGGCACAAGGCCATTCAGGCCCAACTAAAACAACTAAAAATCAAAAGATGGCCCTGGCCCAACTGGAAATTAAAGAATGTCCCAAGCCATATATATATATATATACATATATATATAATATATATATATGTATATATATATATATATAAACATATAAATGTTATGCTACAGAGCGGTCGTTTTGTTTGCTTTCTGGAATATAAAGGCAAACATCGGGTGCAATACCGTTCATGTAGAACATGCAATGAACAAACCAATGATAAAAGCAACAAGATTTCATTATGGATGGAAGTAATTCTTATGTTATCTGGTGATATCGAATTAAATCAAGGACCTAATTGTTTATCATGTGAAAAAGTTTAAGCACACCTGAATGTATCTAGCGGTAAGACAATGTGCACGCCGTGCTGGAATAACAACAATAACTGCCCTTTGACAAATCTTACAGACGATCGCTCTTTGGGATAACTCTCGTTATCTGGTCTAAAAAACTTGATTGGCTCAGAGATAGCATCTGCCTTAGCTGATTATCTAAGTGAAATTGATTTGCTTCGTGACGAAAATGATAAACTTAGGAAGGAATTGTCAAACCTTAAAGACAGACAGGAAAAAGCCTCTGACATTTCTCTTAACAAAAACCAAGCAGCTAGAAACAGAGTTTGTAAATCAGAGACCTCAGCAAAGCGAATCTCAAAAAAATCACTGTAAGCAACACAATGTCATTATCACAGCTATCTCTGAAGCAATATCAGATAATTTAATTAATAGAGTTGCTGAAGAAAGACAGAAAGTCGATTGCATTATTGAGCATATTGGTATAATTGAAACGCGGTAAAAGATGTCTATAGACTTGGCAAATTCCACAAAGATATCCGAATCCCCGCAAAATGCTAGTCACATTTGGTTCAGTGCAGGACAGCAGAATTGCGTTATTCTCTAGTAACAAATAAAAAAGCTTTCCTGAAAAAGTTTACCTTGAGCGCGACCTAAAAAAAATGAACTTAAGTTAAAGCAAACAATACTAAGAAAACGCTGGGAACTATCTACATCAAATTGTTCGTAAAGATCTCAAAATACGTGGTATGAAATTATATAGAACAGTGAATGGAAAGGATGAAGAAATCATTGTTGATATGCAAAATTTATTATATAGACTTCCTGTTGTAATGTTCACAAACGCCCAATCAATAAGAAATAAGATTGATTTAATAAAACTAAAGGATTTTCGAGGCAAACCTGATATCATAGCAATATCAGAAAGTTGGTTATCTGAAAATGACAAGGTCTCGTATCAAGAACCCATACTTCAAGATAGATCATCAAGAAAAGGAGGCGGAACAGCCATTTGGGTTAAATAATGGATTAGAGATATCTGTCATTGCCATTCATTCAATGAAGCTATACTTTGCATGCTTATATATTGCTCCTGTTCTCGATAGTTATAAAAACGAAAATATATGTAACTTTATCATTGACATTTTCGATTCCTCATTGTGTGCTAGCGAATATCGTGTTATTATATGTGGCTACTTTAATGTTGAATTTATCACCAAGCAATTAATGCCCCTAAAATCACAGCTAGATTTATGTAATCTGATTAATGCTCTCCACACAATGAAGCATCACCCGATTTGATGCTTGTATCAAGTAAGATTTCTGCAACGTATAAAGAGCCCAATAACACATGCCTTTAGGAAGGTCAAAACAACGTGATTACAATTTATATATATATATATATATATATATATATATATTCATTTTTAGCATAGACGCTAAGAAAAGGATAGACCGGTTTCGTTTATATAAAACATCATCAGTACAAATATGCGGTAAAAAACTAAATATATTTACAATAGACTACACTTTATATATTTTAATATTGCATGCTCTTAAAATAAGTTCAATGATATCATGCTTAGTTGTTTATTCAATAATTGATCTTTGTTTGATTGTTTAATTATTAATGCCTCTCCTATTTTATGATGTTCTGATCTTAGTTGGATGTAAAAATTTTCTTCTCTTAGTTGATGTTTGTGCATAAAAATTTCAGATTTTAGGTGCCCATTCATATGTTCCTTAATTCTTGTACCCAGATGTCGCTTTGTTTCCCCGACGTATGATTTTTCACAATCATCACATTTGTATATATAAACTAAGGAGGAAACTAAATTTTTTGGGATTTGATCTTTATTTAGAAACATATCTTTTGTTTTATATGATGTCAATATTGGAATGATCTTTGTTCTTTTTAATTTTGTATTCATTATTCTAATTTTTTTCTTTAAATTTTTTACTTGGTTTTCTATATAGGGAAGCTTTAAATAAACATCAGTCTTGGTTTCATCAATGCTTTTTTCNATTCTCGAAAAAGTTAAAAATCACTTGAATTATCGAATCACCGCAGAAACAAAAGTAGCATTGTTAATTATGTGCTTGTGATAAATTATAGGCCAGTAAATATATTCTCTATGATAGTGCTCCCCTAATCAATATAGAAATTAAGAACCTTGATAAGAATTTGGTAAGATTTTGGCATATTCTTACAACTCCATTGCAAAATTTGCCAAGATTTAGTAAAATCTTGCCAATATCTTACCAATTTTTGCAAGATTTTACTATATAATAAAAGCGTTGCTAGACTATAAAATATCTTTAAAATATCATATATTAATGCTTAACCTATTCAGTTAAACCAAGCTCTCCCTAACATGCATTAATTTTAGTACATAGCTTTAATAGCAACAGGCAAAATCATAGAATTACATACACATACACCTATAAGGAACATGCTTTGGCCAATATCAGTCAAGAAATTTCAATTACCAAATTATATCTGTTAGTATTGATATTCCATCATTAAACAATCGCAACCGAAATCTTAAAAACATTAATTAGCTCAAAATGTCTTTGTATATATAATTAACAATTGTGGTAATAATTTTGCACATTCAAAATTTAAATTACACATACAAATTTTAATTACATTTCAAAATAATGTTTTCGAAATAACATAAATATGAATATCGATGATGCGATTATTCTTAGTTCTTAAGCACCCAGCAATTATTGCGGCAATTGCGAATAAATTAGAGTACGCAGTACAGCAACATTTTTTGATGATAATGGCAGCGGCGATGTTGTTCTAACAGGTAGTGACAAATTTCGGGCTTAAACATAAAATGTGATACAAGACAAGCTGTATCAATGTATCAAGAAATACGGACGATAATTGCATCTTATAAGATTGTTGCAGACTTCAAGGTGGTCATTGATTTTTCTAACCCGGAATAAATTGCAAATGTTGCTGATTTAGATCAGAATTGTGAGGATGAATTTTTTTAAGAGTGACTTTTTGCCAATAATGGAAGGTTCGTTTAATAACAAGTTCCCCAAAGACAATAATGCAATATTTAATTTCAAAACTCATGGCACTTACTACAATCGCAAACATTACTGTTTCTTAGGCTAGTTCTAACTCTACCAGTATGTGGAAGAGAACGTTCTTGTGAACTGATAAAAAAACATCAGGACATCCATGATTCACCAACGTTTAAATGCTTTATCCATCATGAGCATTGAGTGTGATGTTTGCAGAAAATTAGATTTTAGTAAAACAGTCGAACGCACGAAAAAGGAAATTCCTTCTAAGATTTAGTAAAATCTTGCCAATATCTTACCAATTTTTGCAAGATTTTACTATATAATAAAAGCGTTGCTAGACTATAAAATATCTTTAAAATATCATATATTAATGCTTAACCTATTCAGTTAAACCAAGCTCTCCCTAACATGCATTAATTTTAGTACATAGCTTTAATAGCAACGGCAAAATCATAGAATTACATACACATACACCTGTAAGGAACATGCTTTGGCGAATATCAGTCAAGAAATTTCAATTACCAAATTATATCTGTTAGTATTGATATTCCATCATTAAACAATCGCAACTGATAAGTAACTTAATTGAATTAATTTCGATGAAATTCGTAATTTTCAAATTTAATCTCCAAAATTTCAAAATTAAATGCAACTTGATAAAAATTGGGATTTACTTAAGGATATTTTTTTAGTAATTGACAATAATTGCGTCAATTTTAAAGGTTATGGTTGATTTGTATGTGCAGTACTTTTTCAAATAATTTAGTAAAAGTGTGCGTTACTGAGATTTGCCTATAATTTTTCGCAATATGGTGATCTCCACTTTTATATAAAGATGTTATATCTTATTTTTTCATTATCTACTNGTCGTGAATCTGTTCGTAGATGCTTAAAGACAGATAAGTGGCATCCGTATAAAATCCACATACTGCAAGCCTTAAGTGAGGAAGACTATGCCAATCGTCTGGCATTTGCCCGTGACGAGTTGATGAGGCTTCAGGAACCAGTCCATGGTAGAAATCTGGTGTTCTCTGATGAAGCACATTTTCATCTCGATGGGAATGTTAATCGGCACAATCATAGGTACTGGGCACAAACTAACCCTCTGTGGACAGCAACGAAGCAACTGCATTCACCAAGAATAACAGTTTGGGCAGCAATTTCCTCCAAAGCCCTCTATGGTCCATTCTTTATCGAAACAAATATCAGCAGTGAGACTTACCTTCAGCTTCTACGGGACCAGTTTTTCCCTTCCCTCACGCGCAATGAAAAGAGGTCGATGATATTTATGCAAGACGGTGCACCTCCACATTGGGGGCTAAAGGTGAGAGCTTGGCTAAATGCAAATTTTTCACAACGTTGGATGGGGCGTGGATCACCAAACATGCCGTGGCCACCTCGTTCCCCGGACATCACGCCTTGTGATTTCTACCTGTGGGGATATATCAAGAGTGTCGTGTATTCTACACCATCTGGAACGATCACGGAGTTGAAGAACAAAATTATTGATGCATTTCAATTGGTGACGCCTGACACGTTAAATGCAGTTTTTGACAATTATAAAGAACGACTTCTACACCTTGTACAAGTTGAAGGAAAACATATTGAAGCATATAATTTGTGATTTCCTTAATGCCCTTTGTTGTTCTGTACAATAAAATATTGATTCTGGACTTTTTTTACATTGATTGCATTTGTCTCACATTTTAAATTTTAACCTTTAGCTGTGTCACCCTGTATATATATATATATTCAATCCATTCTATTATTTCAAATTATTATATTTTATATATTGTAGAACTAGATCTAGATGAAAGGTTGACAAAATCTAGAAATACATGCAAATATTTAGAATTCAATTAATAACGATCTTCCGTCTAATTAAGCATATTCCAGTCAACATTTTCAACTACTTTGTACAAATATTTCTGAAAATTTAGCTGAGACTGGAGAGTTCTTGAAACTTTTGTATGTAATGATCAATCAAAAGTATCCGACATGTTTTCAGTCTTATAACATTATGTTGTCAGGGCCCCCACAAATGGATTGCCTAAGGGCCCTCCATGATGTTAATCCGGCTCTGACCTTAGTAGTGAAAATGAAACCACCATTGAAAAATGTTATTACTAATGTCGGTGAAGAAATTTTGGATCAAGCAATTTCAGGTGTAAATGACATAGTCTCTGGTAATAATGTAAAAAAAGTGGTAAAAGGCAGTATTGGAAATGTTACAAAAAACACAGTAAACAAGCAATCTAAGAAACAACGTAAAGAAATTAGTCAAAATGGTAATGGAATATCTACATCTGATAGAATAACCAAAACTATCAAAACACAGCATGGTGTTAAAAAATTTTTGGTCAATGCACAAGTAGGCGTAAACGTGATAGTTTGAAACAAAATATGCCTAGAATAAAACAAACTGATATCTTTAAAAACTTAGTATAAATACACACGGTNTTAGCTGTGTCACCCTGTATATATATATATATTCAATCCATTCTATTATTTCAAATTATTATATTTTATATATTGTAGAACTAGATCTAGATGAAAGGTTGACAAAATCTATAAATACATGTAAATATTTAGAATTCAATTAATAACGATCTTCCGTCTAATTAAGCATATTCCAGTCAACATTTTCAACTACTTTCTACAAATATTTCTGAAAATTTAGCTGAGACTGGAGAGTTCTTGAAACTTTTGTATGTAATGATCAATCAAAAGTATCCGACATGTTTTCAGTCTTATAACATTATGTTGTCAGGGCCCCCAAAAATGGATTGCCTAAGGGCCCTCCACGATGTTAATCCGGCTCTGTATATAGGGCCTCAGTTTGCGCAAATGTTTAATAAAACTGTTTTGTTTGATAGCTCATTCTCTTACTCATATATGCTTATTACTGAGATGATCATGAGCAGCTAAACTTTCGAGAAGCTGAGGGGGAGTATGCCGAGTTCATATTCGGGCGTGTAGGATCGTTCTGGCCCGTCTACGAAGGAGGCTTAAGCCCGTTCAGTTTTGGGTGTAGCTGATCCAGACATTCGCGTATTCTAGATGGCAGCTTTGATGTCTCACTTTGGCACTAATTGCCATGTGTTTTTATGTGTTACTGGAGTTCGTATTCGCAGTAGTTTATCTATGTTCTTACTAGTACTTACTACTTTAAATTGTCTATGCCTAAGCAGTCGCATGAGATGTATCACAACAAGACTAGATACTATGTTTTTGCCTAACTTATTGGCTTGCTATAATGATGCTAGATGGTGACCCTCGTACGTCAAAGAACACTCTCTTTTGATTCTCTAAACTCGACACCTTATAGAAATCGTAAGTTTTATTATAATTGCCAAGCTCCGCCACCTGTCGTACCTAACTGTATTAGCTATTACTCTATTACTGGATGAATTCTTAAGCCTTCTCGTACTAATTTGGACACCTACCACCTCTTACAACCATGATATCTCCCTCTCTCCTGGCTTACTTATAAATATGGTTAATTATACGCTATCAAGTTTGAAAACTCTTAACAAATACGAACTGATGGATATTATAATGGATCAAAATGACCACATTTCTTATCTAGAAGAAAAAATGGAAAACCTAGAGAAACGTTTATCTCAAATTGAGTTGCCACAATCTGATCGCAACTTCATCACACAACAACAGTTCCTAAATTTAGAGTCGTCTATCTGAGAAAATCTAAATGTCTTTCGAACTAACATATTAGAAACGGTTACAACACTAATGCAACCACAACCAGCATCAGGCTCATACTCTCACCCACAGCCTCAGCAGCCGTTGCCAATGCCCGCCTCATCGCAGACTGCCATCACCACCACCGGCTCCCACACCCCAGCAGCTGCAGACGCCAGTCTCAACACAAGATCTAGAAAAAGAGTATCTATGCTACCAGATCAACCGATGAAAACAGCCATTAAAATGCAGAAAATGCACCAAACTTTTATAGGGAAATTCGATATCAAAGGACAAACATTCCGTGAGTGGATAGTACTTTTTGAAATCTAGTGCAACAGCACGGGACAAAACAAAACGGAGCCACTCAGATGCCTCTCTTCCTCAAAGATCGAGCGCTACAAGTCTACCTAAATCTCGACGCCACAACGAAAGCTAACTATGACAAACTAGTCACAGCCATGAGCGATCATTTCGACAATGAATGCACAAGAAAGCAGTATCGAATGCAATTATATACATGCCACCTAGAAAAAGACGAAGACGTTATCAGTTACATTTACAAAGTCGATCGTCTGCTATGTCTATCTCAAGAGGAAGACAGGTATTATCCCCAAAACCTATATTCCTACATACATGCGGGTTTACCACAGTCAATGAAAACACGATTCAAAAGTAAATGAGACATTGAAGACGATATCGACACCCTCATAAAGAAGGCAGTCAATATACAACTGACGTTAGAAAACAATGAAAGGATCAATCTGCAAAGAGAACATCAACCCTGAACCTCATTCCAACCTCGCCACACACCCATGAAAACAGACAAACTACAAAAGAAAATCGAAGAAAAAGCAGAAGACTTCCCCTTTGTTAAATGCAAAAAATGTGGCAAAAAAGGTCACCTAAAACCAGAGTGTAAAAAGATCATATATCTCGTCAAAGAGGACGGCTATTATACAGCTGAAGATCTAGAACACCAAAAAAAAATTTCAGCCAAACACACCAATGCAATAGTAAACGCCAATATAGAACACCTATCACGAGATGACGAAGGCTACTCCTATGTACTGGTTATGGTTGACCACTTTACAAAATACTGAAAAATGCTACTGCTACGAAATATAAAAGCATCAACAGTCGCCAAAGCAATCTTAAACAACTGGGTGTGTACATTTGGCCCAATGACGAAACTCATTATGGACCAAGGCAAACAATTCGAAAGCTCATTATTCCAGTCACTAGTCGAAAAATTGGAGATCCTACACACTCATACAACGATAAACCACCCTCAAGCCAATGGCGCCGTGTAAATGGTCAACCAAACCCTACTCAAACTAATGAGAACAATTACGTCACAAGTAGAAGGAAAAAGATGGTGAGAAATATTACCAATGATCGAGTATTTTTATAATACCTCAACTCACTCAACAACCAAAGTCTCACCATACAAAGCAATGTTCGGCCACGAAGCACCAACTCCTGTCTCAATGTTATTCCGTGGCTACACAGGTGCAATCGACAACAATTATGTAAAAACATTAATCGACAACATAGCGAAAACACACAAAACAATGTGTGCCCAAGCAGAAAAAAGTAGTATCCGTCAACAACGCCAATGATTCAACAGAAAAATCTATGGAGAACCCCACGAAATTGGCAACAAGGTATTCATATACACACCTGGAGTCATAACAGATGAAAAACAGGTCCGCAAACTATCGTTCAACGGGGACGGACCTCATACAATAACAAAAGTTCTACCACACAACAATTACGAACTCAACAACAAGAAAGTAACACACTTCCAGAACATCAAATGTATGTCTCATGATATACAGCATGCCAGAATATCCCAACTCAACGAATTCAAACTAATACAATCTGATAAAGACGAATTCTATCTAACTCCTAGCTGCAGAAAATTCTCTGAAGAAACCTTTGACGAAGAATACAAACAAAAACTTTCTTCTCCTATAAGTTTGCGCACACAACCTAAACGTATTGCTAAATCTAATATCTATGACAAAGAATGGTCTATTAACATTGCAACATTGCCTTTAGATCTATTTTATGATGAAACGCAAAGCTGTAACTCTCAACTCTCACAGGCGTTTGAAATCAGCTAAACAGCAATAGAGTGCACCTAAATCTCCTTGCAGGACGTCCTCAGGGTCCTTCAGTGCACTCGATCCTACCTCGGATGTCTCTAGCTGCAGGATGTTCTTAGCTACCGACGACAAGCAGATGCCAACTACATTGACATCTACAATACACAAAAGGTGCACTGAACCTTCAACAAGCATACCTAGCAAACGTCGCGCTCTCACTCACATACCATCTCTCACATCATCGACAACTAGTAGCTGACAAGACTCTCGCTTCCAGAAAAGACAACAAAAACTTTCCATCATCGAAGGAGAAACGATCCACCCATACTTCATCAGCCCACGTCTAGAATATCACAATAAACTTTTTCTACATCAAAGACACATCACCTCTGCCCAACATCCTCGATCTGGAAAGTTACTTAGAGTAGTTCTTTATCATCCAAAAAACTACCTTAGCAAGAACAACAGTCAAGAGAACACCGTCAGTCACAAATCTGATATTCATTGACATTTTCATGCATTGCTCAATGCCGCAATACCACATCATTACGGAGCAATGTCTGGCCATAGATGCTATGCTACTGGGTCAAACAAACAAAATCATCAATACCACCAGTCTACTGCTAGCCGCGACACAAATCACAACGTGATTCTCATTCCAACAAAAGCAAAGCTCCATAAACGAGATAAACAAATGATGGAAAACAGTCCAATCTAAACACATTACAGAAGAACCATGGCTGACTATCACCATAGAGTCGCCATCTCAACACTATGGAAAACGTTGAAAAACTTCTTTCCCAAATTATCGAAGCCACAGACTTTAACGTCAAAAAAGACTTCTGATCACAAATCTTCGCAGAACAGCAAGTACCAGAACTAACAACAACATCCGCACTATGGCTAATATCGATCTTCCTAATGGAAAACCCTTCCCTGCTCCTGCTGGTCTCAAAAGCAAAAAGAACTGCACTCACAAAACAACGCTGCTATGAAACTGGCTCTTGCAACCAACACAAGCACCCACCTCTCCACTCAAAAAATTTCAACAAAGCATCAACTCATACGAGAAAACTCCTCAGCATCATCAACCAAGAAAATGCATTTGGCTGCACATCACCAATAATTCTACAAAACAATCTCAGCATTCATGAAAATGACATGGATTTTCTACACCCCCACACACGAAAATATATGTGGGTAGCAACCGCAGGATCTCACTTCATGAAAACAAATGATATGTACAGGCCCTTAACAACAGAAATATTAAAAAGAAGAATGCCACACAGCACGCAATCATTCTTACAGCTCTGCCGTAACCATAACATCAAAGAAAAAAACGAATCGCTCTTCCAGCACCTACAGTTAACCGCAAATAACTGAGGAAACTACAAACATATTAGGCCACTTCGAGCCAATCAAGGTTATCAACCTAATACCAAAAACGGAAATAACGCTTGAACAAGAGGAACACCTGCTCGCTGAATCCTCACTACAACTCCACACATGCAACGTCTACTAGAAGATATAACCAACGAAAAATTTCGCAAACAGAAAAAATACACACCCCTACATGGATTCGAGCCAAACATCAAAACCTTCTTATCAATAAGTCCATCCTCAATGATAAAAATCAAATACAGATCACACCAATTCAATACGCAACTACTAAAGTTTCCAACGTTGAACTCATAAAGCTCAACATGTTTACTGAATCCTATACCAAAACAGATCTCGAAACACTAATGACGCCAAATCAACAAGTGAATTCGACATCAAATGTGCAGCCGCCCGTTTCCTCATCCTGTGGAAAACGAAACAAGCTCTAATGAAAACATCCCCTTTAAGAGTAATCAGAGAAATTGATCACAAAACTATGTTTTTGCCTAACTTATTGGGTTGCTATGATGATGCTAGAATATATTTATATATATATATATATATAATATATATATATATATATAGTACTGGAAAACTTGTATTGGAAAAAATGTATTCGGCAACCTTCAAAAAATTTTAGCAAAACTTCTGATGATATCCCCTACAGTTCTTCGAGGTCACTCTGCAAGTCGGGCTATATTACTTTGACTCATCCCTTCCAAACGTTTAGAGATAATCAACTGGCGGATGGCAAGAGGTGCGTAACCAGGCATCATAGATGGCGAAGAAAGACTGTTAGACATTTTCAATATAGATAGACTGAAAAAAGCTCAATCAATGAAATTATTTACAGATTCTCTGATTTGGTCAGAAGTGGCCGAATTCATTTTTCTAAGAAAATATTAGTTAACCACAAGCATTGTGAATCTCCTTGAGATTTATAGTAAACAGTGATAATTATGTCTCACCATTGATGAATTACTTTTTCTGCAACAGCAAATCTAATATAAAAATATCTATGTCATTCTTGGCATCCATTTAGAAATATTTATGATAAATCATGAGTGGGCGAATTCTTTTTTCCAGTACTGTATATATATATTTATTTATTTATTTTTTTAGTAGCTTGGTATAACCATGTAAAATAATTTCATTTTAAGTGAATTGTACAACATTGTCAAGCCTATCTATAATTTCAGATGCCAACCATTTTACATACAAAAACTGAGTGGCAAATTATGGTTAAAATATTTTGTGAATTTTTTTCTGCAATAGTTAACATATTAGATTTGGAGGCTTGTAATCATTTAGGATGAATATTTATAAAAACGTTGATGCAGTGCAATCACGATTGAATTAGTAATTATTAATGAACTAGGTGACTTGCTTAAGCACATGAGCTTGTAAATTAGTGGATTTTGTTGAAATAAGTAAAGAACAAAACGTAACGCTGTTTATATCAACAAGAAATTTCTGTTGATTTGAATTGATACCAATTAGCAAGTCTGCTGATTTGATTTGAGGCGAAATGTCTCCTAGTTGCGATGATAACGCCAAATAAATACAGTATTGTTTAATTTATAATGCAAACTTTTAGTTAACAACACACCTGATTGGGGGTTAGATTTAGACAGTGAAGGCATTGTAGAAGTAAGACCTAAAACAATCTAGTTAGTAGAAATCATTCCTCTTCAAAATATACTCTTGCTAAAGAAAATGTGACGTAACTGCTATTTCCAAAAATCTTATTATAGAACGTAAACTCATTACGTTGAATTTGTAGTAGTTATAATCCAAATATCTGGCTTCCAATCTTATTCATTTAAATAGTCAATGATAAATGTTAATGATTTGAAGAAGGAATATTGGTACAAAAAAGACATTTTTTAGGTTTTAGATAGACAGTGAAACGAAAGCACTAATTTATTAACTGTTAGTAAATTGTCTGCTATAGTATACAAACCTGAGGTGTTAGAATTGATAGATGAGCTTGCTTCTGGCGATTCAGCTAAATGTATGCATTAATAATACTGTGAATATAAGGTAGAAGAAACGTAAAATCATGCGAAGTGCTCACAAGAAAGAAAATTCTCGTAATGCGTGCATGTGCATTTCCAATTTCCTGTGAAACCATTCAAAAACGACATGCAGAAGATAATGGTGTAATGTCGAACATACAACTAGAAAAGACTTTCTTATGAGTGATAAACTTATTGAATTGATGTGATAGGGTAGTAGTGTAGCTAATGTAATCCTTTTACAAAATTTTTTATATTATTTTTAGTGAAAAATAATGGCTAATAGATTTGCTGATAAATTTGGTCATAACTGCAAAATTTAAATAAATGGGGTGATAATCTATCAAATTTGTTTGATCAAGATTTTGCAAACAAAATGTTTGACAAATGTTTGCCACCCCCGGTAAATACGCCGCCATCAGACAAGCCATCAAGCCTCCCATCAAACAAATTAAAATCAACATTATGTAGATATTTAACGGCAAACAATCTAATTATGCACTATTTAAAGATGAAGCAAATTAAATAAAACGGGTAAAAACAGAAAATTAAATGGTTCCGTTAATCTATTTTTTATCAATATTGTTGTTTATTTACTTAATTTAAAGGAAAGGCCGAATTAATTTACGCCCAACGCAGTGATTAATTAATGATTTCCTTTTAAAGTCATTGATGATGTGATGCATGATTTATTTAATTATAACAATAGCAAAAAGGGTATTTTTAATGCTTTGCACGAAGAGTATGTGTTTATGAACAAAGGAAATTAATAGACTTGAAACATTTCACATTTATTGACAGAAAATAATTATCTTACATACATGTTTAATAACAACTGTATCAAAACGAACGCTGCATAGAGCATAGGTCATAGCCAAGG
Source organism: Hofstenia miamia (assembly GCA_900660155.1). NCBI lineage: Eukaryota > Metazoa > Xenacoelomorpha > Acoela > Hofsteniidae > Hofstenia > Hofstenia miamia. Next base: position 951,947 of record CABFPE010000018.1, on the reverse strand, counting down.
AGTTCTTAATTAGTTAAGAACTCCTTGGTCATAGCACACCAATTAATTTTAAAAAAGTAACCATAAGCGAGAATTTCCAGTAGATATTTGCTATTTGTCTGATGGGTTGTTTGACGAATGTTTGATAATGTATCGACGCAACATGTTTGACAATAGAATATTGCTATATATTTATTCATGGCATCCTTATTTTTATTTGAACAGATTTATTAACTCTTATTCAATGTTGTCTTTATTTAAAAAAACTAGATAAGTTGTGCGGAACCGTCCAGTCCCATAGAATTTACTGGTCTTGGGACCAAAAAACTTAATGCGACGGTGATAAAAAATGAAGGATCCACGGATTTTAGAGTACATGTATTACTCATAATGTTTGCTAATTTCGGTCAAAATAGAAGTTATGCTGTGGGACTAATAGGACTATGGGACCAAAAAATATGAAGCACACAAACACAAACGTTTTAGGAAATTTGAAAATATCTAAAATTTGATCATTTAAAGAAAAATTCTGCTCATAGCAGCTGCAATAACACAATTCCCAATGAAAAAAAGCATTACACCATGTAAAAGAAAGAGATGAGCTGGAAAAGTTCTAAGTTTTGGCAATTTATATGATAAACTTTTGAAAAACTAGCCGATTTTTAAAAAAACGGTGATTGAAATTTCTACATGTCCAAGTTTACAACACTACTTTTAAATAAAATGATGCATTGATACTTACTTATTGTTGACAATTCTAAAAATATTAATAATAATAATAATAATAATAATAATAATAATAATAATAATAATAATAATAATAAATGATAATAATAGTAATAATCATTTTAAAATTTTAAATCCAGTGATTTTTAAAAACACAGGATATTAATTCATAAATGATTTTTAGCTGAAATTTAAACTTCTATGTAAAGATTAATTTGCATCAATTTGTAAATTGTTGACATGTTGCCGTCAGGGGGCTACGCGAGCTGTAAATCTCAGTCGTGGTCAAGTGAGAGAACAAAAGCGGAAATTTTTGGATTCAACCAATCAAAATCAATTTTGAAAAAGCCTGAGCTGGGACATTCCACCATGCCCCCTCGTGCGTACGATACTGATTTCCGTTACTTCTGGATGATGGTTGGAAATTTTTTAAAAAAAATAGTTACATTGCAATATCTTAAATTCAAATTATGACATCAATATAAATTGAGGTTAATTTACATGATCTAGCATTCGAGTAAAACAGGCGTTTTGCACTTATTTCAAAGTCCTATGTTAGGCTACGGTTAGACTCCATGATTGGTGGCAAGAAAAGTTACAAAATCTCGTCACATCGCTAATCTCGGAGGTTAAACGTGGGATTTTATCAACATGTGACAGATCAACGCGTGACCAATCACATAGTCTAACCGTAGCATTACAGAAAAATGAATACTAACAATTTACTTGCCGTACTCACGATTACTGAGTGCAAATGTGGTTGAAGAAAATTAAGCATGTTTAACTATTTAATTGTTGGCGTACGAAAGGATTGTGTGAAGCTACAGCTATTATACTAAATTACAGTTAGTTCCCTCTTTTACTAATATGGAAATGGACAGCAAAATGGCCTCTGATGCAGAAAAAGTGATCGTGAGCCGCTAGCGTAACCCATTTGAAAGTGCAGTAAAAATTAAATTATTTTAAATTTCAATTTTTTTATCAATCGCAAATAACTATTTTTAGGTTAGAAAACTGGATTATTGTCAAAATAAATGTTGCTTGTAGCCTAAAAAAATCGAAATCAGAAAAAACTCAATCGAACTTGGAATCTTCTTTAAAAAAACTACTCGACTCGAAAACTCTGGACAATTTTAAAAACGCAATTGAACGATGAAGCACTCCTCTATCCTGTAGTGTAGTAACTCGAACTCGACTAGAAAACCTTGTTCCAAATGCAGAAAGCCAAACACGATTTTCATCTGAATAAAACGTTTGAAACTAGATCGATTTAAAGCGGCATTTGAAAGAGAAAGGAAGTATAATTGCAATTCAAACTAAATTGAAATCTCGGTTGACACGACTATTGGATTATAACCTTATAGACATTTATTGACGTAATGTAAACTACTATTCCCTCACACTCAGCCATCCAGGCTAAATACACCGTCTGCAAAGTAAATATTTACAACTTTGATTACCCTTCTAATAAAAACAAGATGATCTCACAACATCATTATGGCCTACACAATCGAAATGATTGATGTTTCTCACTTTCTAAGGTTAACTGGATATTGCAAAATCTATGTCTCTAAAATTTTCAATGTTCATTTTCAGTTTAAATTTTAACCACCTAAAATGTAATAATATAAAATTAATAAGTGGATATGATAAGCCGGCAGCTTCATATTATATTGAACAAACAGTAAGTTTTTTTATTACTTCCTGTTTTTGAAAAAGAAATGAAATTTTGCAATATTACTAATCTTGATTTACGAGGGAAGGTGCAAAATTCGTCTTCCCAAATAAGAGATTTTCAGCAGAAGCTATTGTCGGGTACTAGCAATTTCGTATACGTGTAAGCACAGTATTTGTACGTTTTTTCGTTATCAATAATATACGAATAATTCAGTTCATAAATCTCAATGTATTTTCAATATATTGAAATTGTTGTATAAATTTAATTTCTAAACATATTGCAAATATTTTAAAAGCATACTGTAGAAAATGATATATTATAAGGGCTGCCAACACAGAATGGATTTACCTGAGAGTTAATAAGTACAAAAGCGGAAAAATACAAGAATTCCTTAAAATATTATGGTCAAACTCGTTGCATGCATTTAATATTACATGTAGATTATTAATTTCACTGAACGAAGGCAGTTAATGTAAGAACGACGTTTAATTTTACATCAATAATCAATGTTCATAAAAATTAAAAAGAAAAATCAATCAACAATTTATATACTTATGCAGGAAAAAACTTGAAAAGAAGGATACTCAAATTTATAAAGGAGACCTGAAGAAACATTGAAAAGGGGGAGATGCTCCGCTCAATGTGGGAGTGTTGGCAGGCCATGTATTACAGAATTTTGATACATTTTTGATGGTTTGTTTTAGGGTCAAATTTTTCCTTACATGTAGATTTAAAATAATTTGAGTATGTATTTATATGTATAGAATTTTGTTTGTTGTAGAAACCAGTCCAGAAATTAAGTGTCTGAATATCCGTAATAAATGGCATTCGCAATAAGATCATTGTACTGCAACGTCGCCATTATAGTTTGTAGACGAAATTCCAATAATAATGGGTACAGGCATTTTATAAGAACACCACTCAAATAAACCAAAAACCAGGGCGGTGGCTAGGGGAGGACCAGGGGGCCATTGGGCCCCCTTCCTCTTGGCATCCTGGATGCAAAACTCCATAGTATTAATTCTAATACTGTAACTAAGTTAGAGTGAATATATTTTAGTTGAAAGATATAAAATAGTAATGCCATTCTATTTAAAAATTTAATGAAAAAGTGTGAAACTATTTCATATGAGTAAAATTATGATTAATTTATTGAGCTTTGAGGGGCTATGGCCCCACTAAATTTTAAATGCAAGCCACGGGTCTGCCAAAAACTATAGAATATTTTAAGAACATAGAATAAACTGCGTAAGAACATGAATAAACTGAGTGGAACATATACACGCGGTTGCATGTTTGTGGATAAACAAAAAATTAAAAGTATTCAGACTCTATACTATACTCACATGGTTAAGAAACATGGAGCAAAATTCCGCTTTTTACAAAGAATAATGATCAACTGCATATACCTTAGTTTCTCATAAAGAAACTAGTGTAAATATTTAAACTAGTGCAAGAACTTTCGATACAATTTGATATTCTTTCGTAACATCAACTGAAACTTATTGAGCTAGAGGATTTGTTGATTTGTCTTCAAAAATTAATATACAATTTTTAAGTGAATTTTGAGGCGGGGTGCTTGCATAGAGTAAAATTTTAAAAATGAGTAATTTTAAAAGGAAATATGAAATTAGCGATATATAATCTGCATTTAATGGTCGTCATAAATGCTCTTATAATTCAATACCTAATCAATAAATGTGAGAAATGAGGCACAATAAACTTTCACATTTTCATAACATGTGTTTATGAGTAAAAAGTTTCCCAACATTTTAATCGTTGGCGAATTGATTTGGGTCAGAATGAATGATTAAATGGTGTCACTATTAAAGCGTCTATTTAAGTAAAACTTGATAAGAAATCTGCTTTTCAATCTCCGATGATGCTACGTATTTAAGATAAATACCATACTTAAATAATAGAAATCGTATTGTCACAGCGATATTCATCCGACATCATATATTTCTTAGTATCTAGAGGTTAATGGCTATGTTTAATTTTAAAACAAAGTAAATTTAAAATATCTTTAAAAATTAGGATCTCTTGTTAACAAGTGCAAGAATTTTCCCGATGCGCTGTTTTATATGCTTCGGTGCATTAATAAAACATGTTTTATGTCTAGAAAAGCGATCAAGGAATATTCTGCTTTAAACTCCGGCTTCAATCTGTGGAATGAACTTAATTTTATTTCGCCATATAATTATAAAAAATTATTTTTTCATGTGAAGCTTGTGTATAATTTATGAGAATCTGGAAACAATTATTATAAGTCTGCTTTTATTACGGCTTTTTTCTAACATGTCTGGAGTGGAATCTTCCATTCTAATACACAAACACATTAAAATAAATTATGTTCTGATTGCTTTTTGGTTTACTTGAGGGCTTTTCGAATGGCCAACAATTTTTAGTGTTCCTCAAAATATGGCGAAAATACCAATTAGGTGAATTAAAATATCGAGTTACGTTTCCGAACATACAACTGTCAAAAGTGTAAAATTGATGAACTAAAATATTTTTTGATTTGGTTTAACAAAAACTCTAATAATATTCGAATTTCTATTTTTACACGATTTTATGCTTTAAACGTTTTTGATAAATTCAATCTCAAAAAGTTCTCTCCGTAATAATACTAATTCTTGGGAATTACAGACTTCCAGTTTTTAGCAGGAAATGGATATTCGATTCATATTCGGTCGTACTAGAAATATTTTAATCACAAACATTGACTGAAATCTAATGCAAACTAAGTTAAGAATAAAAAAGTATATAATAAAAATGTTTTTTGCATGCCATCTATTTTTACAAACTATTACGTAGTTGCATAGAACGAGAAAATGTTTAAATATTCTACTATTACAAACGCAAACGAAACATTTAGCAATTATAGCTTGCAATTAATGGCCCACTTAACTTATTTTGAGAAACTCGCGTTTGTAAACGTTCAAATTACTCAATGATGAAAAGCGCCAAAACGTACCTGGACATCCTTTGCATTTGTTGCTGCAGCTACATGATGGTTCAACTAAATGCACTATAATTAAACAAATATATTTACATATAACATACTTCAAAAATTTACCACTATTGGACATAATAATTAAGTAAAATACTTTTAGTAATACGGATTTATACAATTTAATGTGATTTAAAATGATAAAATACGAAATATTGATTAGCACTAATAAATTGAAACCCAATATTTTGTGAAGGCACTTTTTACAGTTCTTTGGATAGTTGTTAATGGTCATATGAAATCAAACCTAATGTTTTATGCTAAGCAATATTGTTGATATATAAGTTACGGTGAAGCATCTGACTTATGTTGCAGAAACTTGATATCATCTACTTAGACAAAAATAACAAAAAATAGAAAAATAATTCATTTCCAATAGACATGTTAAAACATATCTCGTAGACATCAGCTAGATATGAATTCATTTTCACTAAACCACGGTGTGCAGAAAGTAAGAACAATGATTTCTTTGTGATCGTCACATCGCTAATTATCTCGAGTGGTTAGAGGTGCAATGCTTTCAAATGTTATAGATCACTTTTACCGAATCACCTAGTCTAAACATAGCCCAAGATAACTAACAATATTCTGGTGAAGGGAGATTCCTGAATGAAACTAGAAAGACTCATGTTGCAGACGACTACTCAAACTACAAGACAACTGGGTCAAGCAAGGATTTGCGAAAGCTCGATATGAAATTTTTTTGAGTTTTGAAAAAGAGTGATTCTAAAATGCTGGCTCTACTTATAAAACCACGGTTTTTAATGTTTTATGTAGTTGTCATTTTAATAGTGCCGGCTACTCTGTATTTTTATTTTCATGAAGGTAAAATTTCAAAATCCACGTTAACTTTGGATCTATCTATTGTAGAAAAATAGCTTTGGTCTTAAGAGAACCAGAAACATCAAGGTAACTGTAAGAGTTTTTGCAATTACTGCAACAGAAATGAGGTTAAATTTTAAATCAATTTTTTTTCATTTCTGATCTTAGAGTTTTTTTAAAGATTAGGTGCTGAATTGCCTAGTTGAAAATGTTCGTATACATTTCTATTACGATTCGACAATTTCAGCTAACACATTCGGGACTATCTATATATATATATACATATATATATGTATATATATTTATATATCAGATTGTATGCGCTGACCAGTTCCACGTGAAACAATTTTTTTGGATTTATTCATTTAGGTTCTCGTACAAAGTCTAAAAGAACGTGTTAAGATTCCACTAAATATTGTAACTATTATTACATAATAATAGCCTCCAATTTTAAATCTGTATCGTCATGCTGTACACCATTTTGTAGAGCTTAAAAAACTAAGAAAACCCACGTAAACTTTCCCAGGTTCCCTTAATTCCCTTGTCAAGATAGCTCTTAAAGTTTCCTTTAAATTTCAATATCTATTTTGTAATTTGCAAACATTTACGTAATCGATTGCTCCGCACAAGAATAAGACGAATCAAGGCAGCTATGGCAGGCAGGCCTTAACACAGACTGCAAGAGCGATCCAGAACAAGCATATTAGGCTGGCTGATGCTGTACGACTACCTTGTTACCATGCACAAACGCGGTGAGTGAATTTCTACCGCCGTTTTCAAAATTTTAGGGAGCAAATTCTCTGGACAGTGTCAATTATCAAATTGCACACTTCGAAAACGGGTTATATATAAAAAATATGTTCGAGTTGTAAAGTTGTCTACGCAATTATCGCAGGGAGAATGGTTTTCTGATCATGGATGGACGTGAGTTTCACATGGGAATTGAGGGCTTGAACGTTGTGTTGCTAACAAAGTTAATATTTTATACCTGCTTCCACATACCAGCAACCTGTCTACAGCAGAAGTGCTCAGAGAGATTTCAGGTTTTTCTTAAAGATTCTCACAAAATTGTCCTTGCAAAATTCAATTTTCATCGAATATTTAACCATGTGTGGATAAATATAGTGAACTCAAACAGGCATCTGAAGTTTAAGCGATTCAACCCCTGCGGACTCTATCTGTTTGGCAAATCAATGCCGTCTGGGGATTTTTTAATTGGTGTTGCGAACAGGATCTTCTCATAAAACTTACATGGCTACAGAATTGCAAGAACACAATGTCATTGTTGGAGAACCTCGCGAGTTCTATCTGACACACGTTTCTCCAGAAAATTGAAAAGGCGTGACAATTGCTAAAAATATTTTTGAACCAATTAAAGAAAGAAAATTGCATACAAATGGATGCATTGCACATTTGGAAATAATGCTACATAAACCATTATAATGGGTTATATGCTTATTGCACTGCATGAGCTTCCACTTCAACATATATTAAGAGCTCTTGATGGCAATACGAGACTCTTTTTCTGTACCAATAGGAAATGAACGTGACTCACAGAGCAATATTTCTGACAGTGGAATTGCTAACTTTCATTCCATATCTAACTTTAAGTTTTCAAAACTCCCAAATGACGTTCTAACAGATCTACGAGCAAGCCAGCATTTTAGAACTTTTCTGGTTAAAATAGTAGGAAGTGGATGATAATCTAAGCATGCTTGAAGTTGGTTCCATCATCCACTCATGTTTGATCACCCCAGGCTGCAGACTTCTACGATACTATGTATCATTTGAAAAACCTCCAAATACAGGGTATCTCATAAGTAACTTACAATTAAATTTGTTTATTTCTCATCAGCCAATAAGAATAATTGTATAACATTGTATTTTGTAAAATATATAAGGAAGGAATATTTAGTGTCTGCAAAATTTTTTATCTCTTTTTGTATTTCAGTCATGAACACTATTGCTATCGAATACAGAATTCTCATCCACAAATGCTACTATACAAGTGGTAAAAATGCAACTGCCGCGCTACTAAAATTTAAGCAACAACGTGGATTAATCAAAGATCCATTCACCACACAAAACATCAAAATACTGGTGGATAAATTCGAATGCACAAGCAGTGTTCTTGACCAGATGAAATTAGGACGCTCATCCTTGGAAGACGAACGATGTGCAGATGTGGAAGATTTGCGTTATTATGTTTGCAGAAAAACCACACGCTTTTTACACAAAGCCCTTTCATTCGGAGAAGGTAACTGTTTGGATGTGTGTCTCCAAGCATTTCTCTGTTCGACCATTTTCTTCCATGACATTGTGAATGGAGAACGTTATCTTGCCATGCTGAGAGGCCGCCTTTTTCCAGAATTGAGGAGGAATCGGAGAGTCCACTCAACAATTTTCAAGCTGCACCTGCCCACATTTTAACGGTGTGAAGCAATTTTTGCCGAATCAATTTGGTGATAATCGCGTTATCAGCAGACATTTGAAATATTTCAGGCCTCCTCGTTCTACAGAGCTAAATACATGCTGTTATTGGCTTTGGAGACAATTGGAGGATATGGTTTATCATCGCAGTCCATCACAAACCAGTGAAGAACTAGTTCGAACTGGTTTGAAGTGATGGCAGCCGCCATTGATACTTTGATCCCTCGACTGAAAACTGTGCTACGAGAAAAAGGAGGACCTTTTCAGCACTCGTTGTGAACTTTCAAGTTATTGTTTTAACTTTTTCAGAATAAAAAAATTTGCTCCAAGCTGCTTTTGTTGTTGTCTTTGTTAGGTCAAAATTGGACGTTATTTACGGGGTACGCTGTAGTTTGACAACTCTTTCAAAATTCTGCATCAAAAAGTACTTTCCTTAATGGTTCCAAATTAAGTTGTACATAAATTATCAGATGGCCCTTATAATTTCTTTAATAAAATTCTCAGATTTAAACGTTTTCCAGAAGAACAAGTTAGTGAAATTGGTTTGATTGTCCTAAAAATAATGCTTTTTGCACATCATGAAATTATATTATTGGCTACGTTTTGTGATTCAGATCAATCTTTACAAAATTTGACAAAATTTTGAAAGTAAGAAACAGCGTCATTTATGATAGTATCATAAATTGCTTAATAAGTAATCTATGATATTAAGAGGAAATTTGTGATTCCAGATCCAACTTCTGAAGCGAAAGCTTATCATCAGCTAGTTAGCTTTTATGGTCCAGAAAACTGATTTAAAATTAAGCTGACGGAAAATAACTTAATTTATGTTGCAGTTATTGCAAAAAGTCTCATGCAGCATATACAAATCTGGTTCTCTTAAGATCAAAGCCATCTTTCTACCAAGTATGGATCACATATGTATTTTGTAATTTTGAACGCCACGTAAGTAAAATAGAAGGGCAGCCAGCACAATGAAGATGACAACAACATAAAAACATAGAAAACTGTGGTTTTAGAAGTAGAGCCAGCTTTTGAGAACACTTCTTCAAAAATACAAAAACAAATTTTTTCCCTCCGACATTTCTCCCGTCTTCGCTCTTGCGTGTCAAGTTGCAGCA
>CABFPE010000018.1:914828-928258 GCA_900660155.1 Hofstenia miamia | reverse complement strand
GACAATAGCTTCTTTCCAGGCGGATGGAACAGTGCGGTTCCAGATGGAGCAGTTTACCATGTGAGCGATGGGAGCAGCTAGAATGTGGGCGGCGTTACGATAAAGTATGGTAGGGATGCCATCGTTGCCTGACGCTTTTTTGTCATTGAGATGTGATAAGAACTGATAGGCTTCGTATTCGGTGATGAGCGGTAGCCAGTCATCATCTTCAATATATTCAAAGTATGTTTCGTTGTCTCGAATTGTATCAGGTGCGGTGATGTCTTCAAGATTGTCAGCAAGCTTTTCTATGGCATCGCCGATGAAAGGAAAAGACGCGACAATGCTGTTTATCCCAGAGTTTCTTTTAGATTTACGAACCTCAGTTACTGCTTTCCAGCTGTTGTGTGCTGATTAGCTTAGATTTGCGAAATGACATCGAATAGATTATATATCGAGAGAAATCTAGACAAAGAAGTGGATTTAGACTGCTTTGCTGAGGAATTCGCCAGCAGCCACAGCAATAGTAGAAATATGCTCAACTGATTTCATTTCTTCAACCAAGAGCTCTTGGCTATATGCTCTATTGACAAAATGAAATCAGAATTTTACGATTTTAGTCCATTTTCTGTTTATTTTGTTTCGTACGTTTGCGTTATCTCCCCCATTCAAATAATTGCAAAAATATTCTATTAAGTTATATCAATATAATAAATATAGTCCTAACGCTAACCGTAACCTTTACCCTAACCCAAACCATAACCCTAACCCTAAACTAAGCCAACCCACACCTTAGTCCTAACTCTAACCCAAACCATACCCCAAACATTATGTAGAAAGAATATGCAAATTTATTATTAATATCAGTAAGTTTCAACATGAATTATTAAATATTATAATGTACTACTATTAAAATGATAATTAGTGTTTCAACCACGCGGCTTTTGTTCGTTTACAAAACAATTATAAAATTTAGCAATGTTTATTCAATCAATACAGCGCCTTTTCCCTCACATTTTTTCGTGTACTTACTTTTTTTCAAAGCCTTCCTAAAAGTAAAAGGCTTTGTTTTGTTCACACAATTCAAAATGAATATTTTTCATCGAGTCCGCTCTATCATGATGAATAACATAGTTTGGGGTAGAATTTAGCTTAAAGTTTGAGTTGTGTTTAAGGTTATGTCTTCGGTTAGGCTTAGGGTTAGGGCAGACTTATCAACGAGGCGAAATTTCTAAGCTCTGATAGATTGAAATTTGAGTAAGTTCGTCTGGTATCGTCATATATAATCTTTCAATGAGGCTCGTTTCAGCTCCATATTTTTTAAAAATATTGCGCTGTCGGAATTTTTACATATCATTCTATTATTTAATAAACATTTATACAATATGATTAAAGGAACGGCATATTGAATGAAAAAATAAGAAAAATCTGCATAATCAAATCAACAAGCAGAACTATAAATTTTCTTTGCTTAAAAAAGGCTCGTTTTGGGCTCGTTGTATATCCAATTCGACGCTCAAGCTCGACTCGACTCGTTAACAAGTCTGAGTTAGGGATATGGTTAGAGTTAGGTTTGGAGTTACGGTTATGGGTTATGATATGGTTTGGGTTAGGGTTAAGGTTATTATATCATTATGTTGATAAATTAGCAATTTTTGCAATTATTTAGGTGAGGGGATCCCTCAAAAGTACATTTTGTTTATTTCTAGATATTGTTACAGAATTTTCCCTCAAAATCTTTCTGGACTATTTAGATTGCACTACTAAACATAAACACTAATAGAAACATAATTAAAATTAAGTTAATGGAGAGATGACTCAATTGTAATGGTAGACTAGGTTCTTTTAACATTAAGCGAAAACATGCAGACGAGACAATACGAAAGTGTCCACTCACGTGATGCCTACAAATTAATGTAATCACTCATGTGATTCAAAGAGTGTAATCTAGGCTAATATTGAAGTAATTACCTCGAACACAATGCATTGAGTACATATTTTAAATAAGCGTTAGGAGTGCAAACACACCCCATTTAACTGAAAATAGCCGGTGTGTACCAAACAATCATGTGAGCACAGCTAGAAGAGAAGGACTTGATTCTATTGGGCCAATTATATGAAGAATTGAAGTACAGAACTAGGGTGGTCATAAAATTGATTAAGTCGTAAGATCGACTAAGTCGAAAAAGCGCTATTATTGTTTCACAAAACTTTTAAAATCGGGTTTAAATTCGTTTTATGTACTTCTGTTGTTCTTTAAACAAAATTGCATATTAAGTGTGGGGTTGATAAACTGGCGATTTTTGTCCAAACATTTGGCTAGGTTTTTGTTTAAGCACAAAAACCAGACAAAAGTTTTGACATAAATTTCCAGGATAGCATCGCTTTTAGCAATTTTAGTTTATTACAATGCGCGCGAAACCGTTGTCCGCACATGTAAAAATGATGCAAACTGAATAACAAACAACTTGAGATTAATGTCACTAAACTAATAATTGCCGCCGTGTATTGTGCAATGTGTGTGAGAGCAGAGCATGCTATGAAAAGCAGCTTCTGCAAGCTAATTATTTTAGGTCAATTTTCTTGTTCTCTAAGGTGGATTAATTAGGCCGAAAAATACAAAAATAAAGTCGATAAGTTTAACCCCCCTACACATACTGGAGATTGTGGTTGTAAATGGTGTAATAAAAAGTGGATGATTGGACGAAGGTTTTTTAATTTTGTGCTTTTAAAATTTATTCTAGCACTCTGATTTACTTTACACGCCCCTTATGGAAAAACTTGCAATTGAGCCAAGAAAAATATTTAGTATGTACTTGAATTGGACACATTAATTCATCCTGAAACCTTTTAAAAATAATGTCCATTGTAGTTTATAAGAATCTTTTTAATTCAATCTAGGAATCATTCTGAATCTTGATTTGCAACAAACAGATTTTAAACAAACCTCGAAGACAGGGAATTTATTAAAGTTGTACAAATGGAGATATATTTTTTGTTGTTTTAAGAGTTCGAGCAATGTTGGTTTTCACAACATTATCTCATTCAGTCCTTGTTAACATGTTCAAAATCAAAGCCATAAAAACTGCAAAGTAATTTTTTCAAAGAATATAAAAGAATCAAAAAATCTCAAAATTGTGCCTTCCGAAGAACTACGGGTTAAAAATTTATTGGAAACATGCGTAGTTTAAGTTGTGATCTTGAAGCGATTGTAATATCTCAAGAACAGAAATTGAAAGAATGATTTCCAAAAGCTATCGATCAACAAATTTACTTGATCAATGTTTCGAAGCTTAGCTAAATGATATATTGCGAAATATGCTTTAAAAATATACGCGGAAATGTCTTTTGTAATTTGTATAAACCAATAGTATATACACTGAAGTTTTAAATTGTCAAAGGCATCAGTTGTAGGATTTGGATTTGTCTCATCGTTGACAAAACCCTCGGTATACAGCGGAAACAAGGGGGCCCAATGGATAAACCTCATTTGAGGATAGTTGCAAAATCCTTCGAGATACAGACGTGGCGGAAACTTGAACCAGCGTCAAGCAACAATAACGCAGCAATTTACGCTAAGATATTCTATTTATTATTTAACTTTCCTTTAAATATGCGCTATACGCATGAAAATTGTTTAAAAACAAATTCAGGTCAAACATGCGTAAAACATACGTTTTATTCACTTCTCATATAAATCCGAGCCTATTTAAAATCACTGTTGAAAAAATACTCGGACAATTTCAAAGTAGTAAAACAGCATGTATAAGCCCTATTGTTTACTAACTGATTAGGTATTGTAAAAATTGGCATTGCATAAGTAAACCACTATACATTATTTCAAAGGATTCTTTCTGCAATATACAAAGTCCTCTGCAATTTCTAATTGTCTAGCATATCTAGATTTGTGATGTAGAAGACATAGATTTAAACCTATGCACTGAAATCTCAGAAAAAGTTTGTTAATAAATTTATATAACGTACCGAATTGAGAATCGCTTGCACATGCCGCAAAACAAAGTGCCCAAACAGCTGTTCAGTTTTTATTAATTGGTTTTAAAAGATTGCTATCGATAGTTTATTAAAATATTTTTAACTAGCGAGTAGTGTTTTTTTATTATAATAAAAAAATTCAAAATATTAGAAAAAGCCTCTCGTTTTACATACTGTAAATACTTTGATATGTATCTTGCCATTCTGCCAAGTTTCTGCAAGAACTTACTCGTTGGCAGTAAATGTTATTGTTTGCGAAAATGTGCATGTTTTCAAAGTAAAACTCGTGGGTGTACGTGTGTGTAAAGCTATGAAGGTGTTAATAGAGATGCTCGCTGAAGTAGAGAGGGAGGGAAGTCGTTTGTTTAATGAAAAACATTCTATTGAAGGAGGTTTTGGACAAAGATATTGAAAAGCTAGGTGGTACAACACGAAAAACAAGCTATCAGTCTTAAATTCACTTGTTCTATTATATTTAAATAAAACAAAGGCTTTTATACTTTCTAAATATATGTATAAAGTATAATTTAAAGTAATTCCAGATTACTACTAATATAACATTATATATATATTTGATAAAAAAAAGATGGACAAATCATCTGTGGGGGGACTTTGTCCTGGGATGGACTCCAAACCAAAATATTTTAAAATTCAACAATAACCTTATGAAAGCAGCCTAAATTATTGACGGAAATATGAAAAGAATATTTGAAAAAACTAACAAAACGTTAAAAAAAATGTTTACGCTTAATAAGAAACAGCTAATCACAAAAATGGCTAATCAAAAAAAGTACTTTATCTATTTAAAAAGCCTTTTTGCGACAGTTTTGATCTGGCCAACATTAATCTCCTTAGAGAAAAAGTTCATACCCAAATCTCGCCCCTCAGATTTTTCGAATTTTTGCGCTTCTATTTTTAAAGTTGGGATTGGGAACTAAGCTTCAAATGATTTTTTGGAAGTATAAATTTTCATGTAGAGATATGTTGCTTAAAGAGCATTTAAGGATGATGTTTTGCTATAAAAATTTCTAAAACAAATCATTACATGTCTACAGTATATGGGCAAAATCACAGAAATTTAATTTCCATTTTTAAGTAAAAAACATTTAGCTCTAATTCTATGTCCCTGTTTAGAGGTTAAAAATTTTCCTTTTTCAAAATTTAGTTTACAATATACTACTAAATTACAATTTACAATATATTACTAAATTAAACGAGACACTTGGTATTTATATTAGGCACATTGCAGCTTTTGAAATTCAAGAAATCTGTCAAGTAATGGAATGCAAGAAAAATCTGGATTCCAATATTTCACAAAGTAAATTTTTTCTATATATTATATATATATATATATATATATATATATATATATCATGAATATTGATGAAGAAAATTCCAATGACTCCCTAAACAGGGGCAAATTAAATGTCTGCACAAAAAATTCAAAGGAAATTGAAATCTATAAATCATTGAATTATTGATAGTGAGGCAAAAACCTAAATTGTAACACTAAACTTGGAAAAAATATACACATGTAGTGTGAAAAAACATTTTTAAGATGCTGCACAATATAATTAAATAAATGATTGTATTTAGCGACAATTTCGATCTCTTGGGATTATGTGGGCATGAAACATGAATCATGTTTCACTTAAATCCGTGTTGAACAGTTGGAAAAGGCTGACGTTTTCACGACTAGACTGGCAACCAGTTTGATAATTTCACGGCAGGGTTATCAGAATTAGTGTAGAGTACATTAAACGGGTTTAAGTGCTCCGTGGTCTTCTCTATTAAACAAATTTCGCTTTAATAGTTCGAGTGTTCTGCTTTGTTTTTCGCTTTTGCTTGGTGTACCCGTGACATTTCATATTCATTTATCATATCATCAAGCCCAATGACGTATTTATTTTATCATTCAGCAAGCATAATTTTACGATGACACGCACATTCCAAGATTAAGTTTTAACGTAAAATGTATATATATATATATATATATATACCATTTTAATTAGACACACATTCCATGTTATGCTATATTAACAAAGAACAGCACGAGGCTTTGCGTAATGTTTTGTTTTGAAAACACTAAAACAGCTTACCATAATTGCGTAGAGAGCAATGCGAAATAGCCTTTGCAAGGTGTGCTCGCGAGGCTTTATTTTATTGGCTAACAAATGCACACTCGTGATTCGACAACCCGACTCTTCATAGAACATGAAATGTTTGCATTAAAAACATATTAAGGCATAACCCTAACCCTAATCCCGGTCAATTCTTCATTTTTCCAAATCTCCCAGATAGTTCTTCATTCCACCAGATTATTCGTCACTTTTTAGGATCTATTCTTCGCCTAATTTTCACCATAACAAACCTAAATTCCTAATTTTTATAGACCAAAACCCTAAACCAAAGTCTGAAATCCATGTTTCCTCAACCTAAACCCAAAATTCCTAACCTAAATCTCAAATTCTTATTTTTTATAGGCCGAAACCCTAAACCAAAGTCACAAATTCATGTTTTCTCGACCAAAACCTAAATTAATATTTTCATAGACCTAAACCCTAACCCAAAGCCACAAATCCTGTTTCCTGTTTCCAATGCAAACATTCCATTTACTATGAAAATTATGTTAGGGCGGAGGGAAAGCAAAAAAGGTCCAAACTATAAATCAATAATTAAACAAATCTGGCTTTTCTCTCTTTTAATGTGGCGAATTTGTCAATTAATTTACCAAAATCCAGCTGTCTAGCTATTCTAATGCTAACTGAAATCATTGCAAGCGATGCTAAACAATTTTCCTTCATAGTTGATCGTATATATGTTTTTATAAGTTTTAATCTGGAAAACGACTTTTCAGCTAAAGCTACTGTGATTGGGATGGTAAGCAAAAACCCTAAAGCAAAACACATGTTAGGATATAAATCAGTGAATGTTACTCCTGAATATATAATTCAAAACATCACGAGCATCATTAAAATTTTCAAACATATCGTTTTATAAGCATAATAACGGCACAATTCAATAACCATGTCGTCAGCAGTAAATCGTCATAACTAAGTTCTCTTACGAAAAACGGGAAATGAGGTTTCCAAATCAAACTCTTCTGCAATTTATTGAGCAGTGACCTTTGCTCTTCTAAAACCAGAATCATGATACGTTTGTAGGAAATTTAAAGTTTTATCAATCTTAGCCATTTGATTATCTAAGGTAATTGAGGAACTTTGTATTGCCTTGCTTGTCAAATTGATTTGGAACAAAACATCATACCAAACACAGGTTGATATTATAAAAGGCTATTTGTAGATTGCCTCATGTCAGATAGAATTTCACCATCTTGCTTTTCAGCTGCATAATTCTCAAGACGTATCAAGGGATCAAGAATGCCTTTAAGGTAATATCGCAAAGGTTTAATTGCATCAATGCGACAGGCATTCCCATCTCAATGGTTTAACTGTGTAAATGTTTATTGATTTTGTAGTATTCTTGTGATGAGTGTAATGCCTCATACATCGGGGAGACAAGAAGACATTTGGAAATTAGAATTAAAGAACACTTAAGAGGCCACCTAACATCAGAAATTTACTTACATCATCACCAAGCAACAAAAGATCATTTTAAAATATTAACAAAGAANCCTCATACATCGGGGAGACAAGAAGACATTTGGAAATTAGAATTAAAGAACACCTAAGAGGTCACCTAACATCAGAAATTTACTTACATCATCACCAAGCAACAAAAGATCATTTTAAAATATTAACAAAGAACAAACATACCAAGATCACTGAAGCATTATTAATAAAACAACAACGTAAAAAACTTTTAAATAGACAATTAAACCATGTTAGCATTCTTAAACTTTTCTAAACTTTCCCTCTATACTCTATATGCACTGACGAAGCTATACGTATGTAGCGAAACATGTTTGCTGAATAAATCTTTCATAATATGCTAAGTCTTAGCAAAATATCATTTAATTATATATATATATATATATATATATATAAGATCTCTCAAATGTAGGTATAGTTTAACACAATTTACATTGTTTAAGATAGTATATTATATTTTTGATAATTCTATTAAATTCAAAATGTATAAATTATAGAACACACCAATACAATACAATGGACTGCAATGTTTCGATTAAAAAAGGCAATGATACCTAGGCCCTAAATTTAACTAAAATTAATGTTAACGGCTAACAGTTGAATTCCTCAAATAGAAGAATACAGCTTTAGGCCTCACGCATACGATGCAACTTTTGTTGCAAACCAATTATAGCAAGTGATAATTTTAAAATAATTTGAATTCCTCCAATGTGATTTCTTATCTGTTTAGCAACAGAATTTGTATCGTCTGCGCGGGGCCATTATTAACATATTCCCAACCATCATTGACTTGTTATGAATAATAATTATTATTCTCAACCAGCCATGAAAGGGTGAGGATAATCTTTTCGCAATTCAAACCACTCCTTATCAGAAGATTGGCATCCTGCCTTGAAATTATCTTAATAACTAGCCTAATCCGTCCTCGGCCAATATTGAGGGGAATGAACAGTATTTATTAGTCATGTATTAATAGGATGCCTTGACGCTTAGAGTAATATAATATTGCTAATATAATATTATATTCTAGGTGCTATACAAGCGGTAATTTTCAATTCATCGAATTGCGTGCAAAATCACAATAATCTGGGTTGTAGTAATAAAAAAGGGGTGTAGCCCGTATCCGTAAGTATGCCCGTGCGCCCGTATAAGCAAAGTGTACGCTCGTAAATTGTATAGTTGACATGCATTCTACAGCACGATGATATTATACTAGCACCATACGCTCCTAAAATTGGTAAATGATGAACGTCTATGTACTGATGATGACGACGATGATTTGAAAGATTTGAATAAAATTGATTTTTTTTCTTTCCGAAAAACAGTTTTTACAGTCCGTATTTAGCTCCTGTTACCAGTACCTAAATTCCCGATTCCCGAATAAGCAAGCTTGTACCGACTACACCCCAGACAATCAAAATGATGCCTATATCCTGGCAAATTGTATTTTAAAGAGTACGTCTGACAACTTGGCTATACCATAAGTTTAGCCAAAAAATTGCTATCCCTAAATTGGCCAAGAATTTTAAAAGTTTTTTATTTCACTTGAATTTTTTTAAAAGCTTTACAATAAAAACTAACAATGATATGCGGAATCTGAAATCATCACTGGATGGAGGAGTATCTGCTCTTTCCTTTTCGCTCCTAATCCGCGCAAATTTGTTGTTTTCTTTGAAGCAACGAAGCGACATTTGACTTTGCATTCGGCACACTTTAAATTAATGAGTTTGGGGATCTACCTCAGGCTTGTCCAGGGGCGTACCCAGGATTTTCTGACAGGGGGGACAGCATTGTTATTCCCTAATGCGGGGCGAATCCCTTAAAAATGCATTTCTCGATCCTAGATTTTAAATTTTTCAATTTTTTACGAAAAATTTTTTGATTTATCCAGTCATAATTAAATTTGGAAACCTGACGGGGGCATTCCACCATGCTCCCCCTGGGTGCGCCACTGGGCTTGTCAACGAGCCGACATTTCCAAACTTGGCTCGGCTCGTTTAAATTTTGTGTAAGTTTGCCTCGACTCGCCACATAAATATTTTAATGAGGCTCATTTTAGCTTGGTAATTTTTTAAAAATATTGTGCTCAAAGAATTTTTTACATAGTTTTTCCAATTATTTACTAAACATTTCTTAAATAAGATTATAGGAAAGGTATACTGACTGCAAATAATAAGAAAAATCTCCATAATCAAATTTGGCTCGTTGTTTATCAAATACTGTGCTCAAGTTTGGCTCGGATACGCTCAACTCGGCTCGTTAGAAGCTCTACTCGTTGACAAGTCTGAATTCTACCTACACATAAAGAAACAGCTAACGGTCATTGTTGCTCTAATTGGGTCTTAGTCTTATAATTACATGAACTTCAGGTAAGGAGAGAATTTAAATCACATTCAAGCAAGTCCATGGCTCATGGTTTCCAAATTTTCTAATAGGCTTGGAGAAAATTCATGGAAAGTTAACATCAAATTTTGTTTTGTAAATTGTGAATGCCCTCTGAAGAGTAAAATAGCGATATTATTCAAGCACCATGTCGCATTTGAACTCTTCCAGATTGCTTACATAATCGGCATTTACCACGTTTAAAACACACTCTCAGAGATTAACAAAATGCAAACATTCTACCCTTGTACTATGGTTTTATTTTTAGCGGTTGATATTGCTTTGATGTCTAGGAAAAAGGCTTCACTATATAAAATACTGTATAAGTTGTTCCACTAAAAGAAATTGGCAATGATTTTAATAAAATTCGTAAAAAAATTTAGAAGAAAAATTTAAAGGTCTCGAAATTTTTACTTGATAGTTTGCGCAGTTGCAATTCCAACTTCACAATATATAATATTCATAAGTACTGAACTTAAGACCAAGTTTTACATTTTTAAAACACAGAAATTATTTAGCGATGCTATGATAGTTCTTGTATTGAGAGTTGCCATGATTGCCTAAACATTATATTCAACGGCGTTACAATAATAAATATTATCTTATTATAAACTATTTCATTACAAAACAATAGTGTAACAATAGTTTACAACACAAATCAATGTAATATTTAACGTTGACATTTTAAAAAATAGAAACCCTCATGGCTAAATATAACATAATTTTATTAGTATTTGTATTTGTTGTCTTAATTTTTGTACTTTCAATTATTTAGCTTGTGCTTCATTTTGTTTAATAAAGTTGAAAATTAAGAAACCTTTTTTCTAGATGCCACATATATCGCTTAACATTAACCCTAAATTACCTAGACATTGATCGTTTGTGATGGTTATTATAAGTTATTTCTAAACGCTTATAACTCACTAAATAATGAAGACATCTAAAATCTAAAAAAGCATCACGGAATATAGGATCGTCTTCTCTATCATTGTCATCTTTTTTTTGGAACTGGGAGTACGGTGTGATAATTCTAGAGCCAAACATGTGTGGTCTATTCACAGAAAATAAAATAGCTGAGGTCAATATTGTTGTTGTCATCGCCTTCGCAGTCGTATTCTTACAACACTATGGATGGAAGCAATTTGAATATTTCCAATGATTACGAAGATAGATTTTCAAATTATGTCCAAAGGAATTCTTTTTAATAACCACAGTCTGATTTAAAAATGTCAATAGTTTTTACAATGGTATATGATTACGACAAAAACTTAAAACTGTTGATGTTCTTTGCCACATCGAACAAAAAGTAACATTTGATCAAAATCAAAAGTTGTTCTTGCAAAAAAGTATTTTTAACTAAAGCTTTGATCGATTTTCACATTGCCCGACTTTTTGGGTAGTACTGACCCTAGAATAAATTTAAGCAAGGATGTGTGAGCATGTGATTTAAACTTAAAAATACTTAAATTGATAATACTCATTTTCTTATTATTTTAAAATAGCAAGTAATTTAAACTAGATGCTTGATTCCTAGCACTGCAAGAACATATACATCTTGAATTTTGCATATAACATAATCCTGATAGTTATTGAAATATATAATAATATTTTAAAAGCTATTTAAAATATCTACCCTAATAACCCATGAGATTTCGATATATTGAGTAAATTCTATATAGACCTGTAAAAATTACTGTTCCAAAATGGTGATGTAATCCATGTGTGTGCATAAATCTATTTTCTGTTGATGACATGATGATAAGAGTATGTACATACATGTTTACATACATGTAAAAAACTGTTATAATTGCATTGACTAAGTAAACGTATTACATAGTGATGAAGATTTACATAAAGCAATGCAAAACAATTTAGCAGTGCTTATATACTTTTTAAGCTAAGAATAGTAAAAAAATTGCGTAATTCAATTTTATATAATAACGAACTTGACTATATTTAAATCAGCCTTTCTATGTATATTTACTAAACGTCATTTAGTTCTTGATTTCTCAAAATAAGTGTGACACGGAAAAGTGTAGGAGAAATTTGCACGACAGATCCTTCAACAAATCCCAGCCATCAATATAAAAGAACTACACCACACGCATACAAATTGCTAAAGGCTACATTCATATATTAATCTTGTAAATTCATTACAAATTTGGAAGTTGGTTTCACAACTAGTATCTCAATTCCCTCTGTCACTGGAAAGCCTCTACTACAGTAAGACAGTATTAAATGAGAAATTGTTCATCAAGAATGGATTTTCATTGGTGAAAATAATGTCAGGTGGGAGTAACTGTTGAACATCATTGTTGTTAAGCAGATCAGGTCGTCCTCGGGTTAAGTCTGGTCGGGTTGTGCTCAGATATTCAATCACAAATCGAGTTGAAGAAAATAATTTTTTCGAAATATTTAAAAGTATTATAATTCCTATTTGAAATTCATATATAAAGAAAGGATACTTCTATAATTTAGACGTCGTTTATAATACAATAAATCACTAATCAAACTATGTGATTGTTTATTTGTAATGCCAATGTTGTACTTCATGATTATTATGATTAATAAACATGTAGCTCAGGGCCGTAGGCCTGGGGATAAGATTGTTCAACTCCCCGGAGCAGATGTCAACTCCTCCAGTAAATATTTAAATTTGGATGCCCATAGTGTTGAGTGTGTATCAGAGGCGCACCCAGAGGGGGGGAACTGGGGGAACGTTCCCCCTCTCAACAGAGCACAGATGCTTCCATTCCTCATGAAATGTATGCTGATATGATAACATAGTACATATATATTAAGCAAATCTATCTGCAAGGGTAAGCAATAATTAATTTATATTGCAATTATTACAATAATTGGAAATCAATTAATCTATTGAATACCTTAGAAGAAGAAAAATTACCAATAATTTGCAATTATTTAGGTTTACTAAGAACATTCTCACAAGCATTAATGGATGAAAATCTTGGTGAAACATAATAAAGTCCCAATTCGAAAATCATTATTGTCCTGCCTAGTAAATTAATACAGTATTGGCTATTGCATGTGTACAGCACAGTTTGATATATACATTATGCTTCCACTACCAAATTCACTTTTTTACATATTGAAGGCATAACATTAACCTTATTTCGCACCATTGCTATCTTTCTGTCACACACACTTCATATTGTGATGTCAAACCTAGAGATATTAAACAATGATCACAGCTTTTACATAAGGTATCTATGCAGAATCAAATTTGCTTTTAGTGATTACGATTTCTGGCAAAATTTAACTTAGATTTTTCTTAGTGCTAACAGAAGTATGAAGCACTCGTAGTTTTGTTTGTTATCTCACAACGATGTTTTTTCTTTTAAAAAAGTTTTTATGTGTTATGCTTGGTTTTTATGCTATCATTTCTTATCTATTATTCATTCCAGTTATTGCCAAAAGCGAAACTAGCAATGAGAAATATAGCAA
>CABFPE010000018.1:900547-913841 GCA_900660155.1 Hofstenia miamia | reverse complement strand
TATATATATATATATATATAAACTAAAGAATAGTTCCCCTCCTCAGAAAAAAAGCTGGGTGCGCCCCTGGTGTGTATTTTAGTAACAACTAAGTAACCGATGAAGATAATAATTATATAAATTGTTTTATACTTATGCATAAGCTAAACTTAGCCCTAATTCTACTAGGAATTTTCAAACATCTGTAATGGTTGTCCAACAATTTTTTTCAGACCATTATAATTGTCGGATAATTAAGATCAGGTAATGTCTTCACCTTATTTTTCGTCTTTAATTCGCGATCTGTTGCAAATCTTTCGTCGAGATTACCTTTGACCTAAAGGGTGCTCAGAATTTTTCTTCAGAAAGCAAAATATTTGAATTGTCGCTCCCATGGGCATTAGAACTCTTCATTATCTGAACATTAGCTATGGGAAGAATTTGAATGTTTTTACAAAAATCTGATTTCTCATTGAAAAAAAATCCTTTTTTGATGGCTTCTTGAAAAATTTTTTAAATGCTTTACATCTAACGAATAATGCAATCCCCAAAATCGGAATATACAATGTAAATGAGCAGTTTCTCCTCATTCATTTTCGTCTCAAAAATGTTCTTGGTCTGGTGCTTAGTACAGTTCAAGTAAACAAGGTTGCCACTTTTCAAAATTTGAGGATTTAACTAAAGTTACTAGATGGCACTGGTACAATTAATAATTCAAAATATTGCCAAATACTCGAGGAATTTGTACCATACGCAACCTGTTTATACCCCGATTCATGGATCTTAGAACAAGATGGAGCAACCCCTTATACCTCAAAATCGACAAAAGAATTTTTGTACCTATTATAATATTCAAGTTATGCAATGACCACCGAATTCGTCAGATCTAGTACATATGGGAGATTCTGAAGGATTTTGACGAGAAAAAAATCCACAAATCTGAAAGAATTAAAAAGTTACATCCTTGAATGACAACACCAAATAACTCAAGAACGTAGATTACGTTTAATGGATTCAGTTTCAAAACGTTTATCTGCGTGTCACGCTTTGAATGGAAATAACTTTGTCACCAGGTTACAAGCTGAGACAATTATATTTTCAAATATATTTTGAAACCCTCTATTTGTCTTTTGTTTGTTATCAAAAATGTGTTTATAATGTGGCGACTTTTTTTACTTGAGCTATAATATTGTGCTGCCTGTTGTGAAATCTTTTATAGCGAACTCGGACCTTCCGCATGACAAGCCTCAGATGTTTGGGAAGGTTTATCTACATAAAAAGAAAAAGTTACGAGCAGTAGTTGTAGCATGGGTATATTTCGATCTAACTTTTTATTAATATTATAAATTAAAGTGCTAATAATTTATTCTTTTGCTTAGACTTTCATAAAAATCATATAAAAATGCTATCATTGAAAAATGACATTGTTAAGTGAGATAATCATAGGTGTAAACCGGTCGGAAAATTGTCGACCCGACCCGACCGGCACCGGTGCCAACTGAAACCGGTTGACCAGCCTGTCTGACCGGCAGACCATTTTTCAAAGCTTAATTAAATATTTACATGAAAAAGGGTATATATATATATATATATAAAATATAAAATTAGATTTTGAGAGCTAGAAGTGACATTGTATTTCAGTTGGATTGAGAACAGGACTGGAATTTAATCTGAAATTCCCAAGAGTGAATTCCAACTTGCACGGATTAGTATATATTTTAATATATATAAAACATGTTAGATAAAATAGGATGAAAGATTATTTATGCAGAAAAATGTTGACAATTAAATAACTGATAATTTATCTGAATAGCATCAATAAATTCACACAACACGAGTTCCAGGTTGAAATGGCTACATTAATGCTCAGGGATTTATTTAAAACTTCTCCCTTATGTCTAGCACATGTGAAAGTTTTGAACTAGAATTATGTTTATNCTCAAATTACATAAATTACAAAAGCACATATTTCAAGCTATGAATAAATTGCTATTGTATTACATTAATAACGAGTTATCGCATTGTCATTCTTATACAGTTTGTATTCTAGCAGTGATTTACCAGAAATACATTTTTTCAATGTTTTTAGTTTCTCTAGGTTGCGAGTTCCTGGTTGGAATGGCTACATTAATACTCAAGGATTTATTTAAAACGTCTTCCTTAAACCTAGCACATGTGAAAGTTTTGACCTAGAATTATGTTTATGAGTATTTCCCGGTATTTTAATCGTATTACAATGTGGTAGGTTCTTATTAGCTTGAAGGATTTCACACAGGGTATTCAATATTGCGAGTTTTTGGGAAAGAGAATCGACCTAGAAATGTTTAAATTTAAAGAATGAGGAAATTTCAATTTTCATAAAATTCCTCTATCAAAACTTAGTCTATCAAATAGTATGAGTCGTCGTTACAATTTAGGTTTTCTACCTTAGAAGAATCAAAAGTTATTGTACAAAACTTAGACGTTAATAAGTTTTCAGATTCTACTCATTTACTTTTCTTTATATTTAAGAATTTTTTATATATTAACGAACACTTTTATTTGCACTTAATCAAATCATCGTTGAAAACCAATTTACGGAGATAATGAAAAAAATCAGACATAACACCTTTATATAAAAATGGAGATCCCCTTGTTGTTAAAAATTATAGACCAATCTGAATAACGCAACCTTTTACTAAATTATTTGAAAAAATACTGCACGTACAAATTGACCAACTCCTTTACAAGTGATGCAATTTGTCAATTACTGAAAAAATATCCTCTAGTAAATCCCAATTTTTATCCAGTTGCATAGAATTTTGAAATTTTGGCGATTAAACATGATGATATTACGTATTTCAT
Source organism: Hofstenia miamia (assembly GCA_900660155.1). NCBI lineage: Eukaryota > Metazoa > Xenacoelomorpha > Acoela > Hofsteniidae > Hofstenia > Hofstenia miamia. The sequence goes on along the minus strand of CABFPE010000018.1, from coordinate 911,018 downwards.
CAAAATTCAATCAAGAGAAGCTAAATATTTTTCATTCACTCAGTCGTTATTTGACCGGTTTTAGACCGGTTCAAACTGGCCGGTCATAAAATACTGACCCGACCGGTTTACACCTATGGAGCTAATGGCAATTGTTTGCATTACTGACACCAATTTATCAATTTTTTAAACCCCCAATGCATTTTATTATTATTAGGATATTGCAAAATTTAACTGCCAATTTTGCAATGAATCGAACACCAATGAAGTACATTTTTGTAATTAGACTTTTCATGTAAAAGATCTTAATGTAAAGAATTACAAAAAGAGCATTATTATATTCTGCTACATTTTTACCCAAACATTTTTTACAAATTAATTCTAAATGAAAAAAGAAAAACACATTTGTATTTTTTAATTTGTATATTCTTACACGTTCTACAACCACCCCCTTCAAATTTTCTGTTATCTTTTATAACATTGTAGAAATATTTGTTGTAAAACCCAACTACAACAATAAGTTGCTAATCATTAGTAACAACATTGTTTTCTTCTGAATTTTAATAGAAAAATTGATTGTAATTAATAATAATATAGGTATAAGTATTAAAATTTTCAATTCAATTTTTGTTCAGTCCACCATAATAGGAACAAAATTACAGATTTTCTATCTCTTCATTATGCTGCAGAATAATCACCATATGGCACCAGGGCGCTCACGTGGCCTAAATACCACAAGGTGAAAAAATACTTGTCGTCAGAATCATTATAATAATAATAATACTATTTGTTTGACGCAACCCCTTAAAATTATTGCAACCCCCAGCTGACTACTATGCCCTACAGGAAACACTTAATGTCATTGAATTACTACATTTTGCAAATAGTAACACAAATACAATTCAAATTTGTTACTTTTATCACAAAACTTTCTAATTGTTTCGGTCATATAATAAATGTCAAAACTCGCGTTATTGTCGGGTCGGATAGGGTTAAAGTAATTTTAGTTCGGTCAAGCTTAAAAATCTCAACCCGATTACAACTAAGTTCTACATCAAGTTGTGGATTATGAAGTAATTTTAGAGGCACTAGAGAATGAGTCCGCTGCCTTCAAGCATTTGGAAGCAATAATTTCAAAGTTATCATGTGGCAAAACGCGGCCACGCTTAAACAAGAAGGCCGTAATGGTCATTCTTAATTGAACACAAGTAAGGGTAATTATCCAATAGCAAGCAAGGCCATTATCAAACCACATCGGATTAATCATTGTGTAATAGGCCTCGTTCGCACGCTGTGGTTAAGTGCAAAACTAATTACAAAGGCACACGTTGTGTTCCTGCACATCGCTTTCCTGTTAACACACAATTACAACTTGTTGCAATTTCTTATTAAACAATTTTTGTAAATCACCTAAAAATTCTTTTACTGATGTTGATTGTAGAAAAAATAAAAAGTTTTAGTTAATAGTTATCCTATTTATCTATACATCATGTACTTAAAGTAAAGTTAAAATTTTTATTATTTTTTAAAGAAATATTTCGTAGTTACCCTCACTTGTGTAATTTTTGAAAAGAGTCTCTTAGCCTTCTTATTTAAGCGTGGCAGTGGGCAAAATAATTGCAGGCTTGTTCATTGAACCTTTATTTAAATGTCTCATATTTTTTTCTGGAAGCATTATCGCTGTAGTTCAAGATTTTTTCAAAAACAAATGGACGATAACCAGTGGCAGCAGAACGAATTATAGCTAGGGTGGCTAGGCACATATTTTGCCTAACATAACAACTAACTAAGAGTACTTTTACTGATTAAGTTATAAAATTTAAGCAGGTTTTTTCTGAAATTTCAATTTTCTACCATGAACAGGTGGTCAGTCTGCATATGTTCTCTAAAGAGATGGGTTGCATATTTCAAAACTGAAGACTACCCTGAGGAGTATAGTGAGCGCTCCACAAAGATGTGATGGGTGATTATGTCTGGGATTTGTTCCTAAAAACGCAGCTATTTACAGAAGATAGAGCAAAAATCGGTCAATTTTCAATAAGCATTTTTCAGTATTATTTATTTTGACACGATTAGCATATATTGTAGACTTCAAATAATCAAACTTGAAGATTGGGAATCCTAAATAATATAGTGGAATTCAAAAGTTATGAACACTCGTATTATCATCAATTGGAAACATGAATGAAATTCTTAAATAATATTGAGAGGAGACGCTAATCAATCAAAAATGAACTGCCTAAATTGTTTTGGTTTAAGCAATTTGGTTAATGAATATACGTTCTTAACAAATAAGTCGCAACTGGATGTTATCTACATAAGTACTACCAATTACTATGATATCCAATTTGATTCTTCTATAGGGAAAAATAATATTATGTATCATCTTAGTTTAGTCGCTAAACCTAAATATGACTGCAAAACTAAATTTAAAAATCAATATCACCACAATAATTCTCTGGAAAATTATGATTTAGAAATCATCAAAGAAAAACTGCGCGCAATTGAACGGGATGAGATACTAAATCAAGACGATGTAAATCTATTAATAGAGAAATTAGAAGAAACTCTTGCTAATATCATGATCAATAGCCGTAGAAAATCTGTGCAAACAATCTACAGAACTGAAAAAATATGTAGCAAAGAACTTATGAACTCCATAAAGAGAAAAGGAGTGCTCTAAATAAAAAGAAATATTCAACGGAAAATAAACAGTTCTGTTCATAAAATTCGAAATTAAAAAATGCAATCAATGGATAAAGATGAATTACATGTTGAAATGAATAAACGATTAAGAAAAAAGAAATGCAACCTGCATATATCTGAGAATGAAGCTTATCTACTAAGTAATTTCTTCTATAGATTTAATCAAGACAAATGTAAAGACGAAGAGAAATAACCGAAGCTACTCCCATAATATCTAAAGAGCAAGTTCAAGATTTATTTTCAAATATTCGCTTATATTCCTCTAAAGGCATTTCAAAAGTACCAAATTGGTTTTTCAAATGCTTCTCAAACGAACTTAGTTATGTTTATTCATGTTTATTTAATAGATGTTTCAAGATAATTGAATATCATAATGAATGGAAGAAAGCTGTTGTTACCCCTGTACCAAAATTAATAATATTGAAGTATGCAAAGAAAACCTAAGAAACTTCAGGCCAATTGGTGTGACTCCGATTCTAGCAAGATTGATTGACAAGTTCATAGCTAACCTCTACAATAAAAAATGGAAGAGAAGATTGATAAATTTCAGTTTGATTAGAAAGAAAATAAAAGTACTTCCGATTTATTTTTGTATACCATGAAATATGTGTGCAATTCACTCAATGCAGATTCAACATGTTTAGTGAAAATGATGTTCTTCGACTACAGTAGTGCATTTAATAACATACTTAAACATAAAATGATAAACCGAATTAAGAAAACGTTACCATGGCCCGCAGAATGGATATTTCAGTATATATCAGTTTGGTCACAACAAGTTAAATACATGCAAATAAGTATTTATTACCAATTGAATTAATTGTTGGTTTACCACAAGGAGGCCCACTAAGTGGAATGATATTTACTTGCAAACTGACGAAATATCAAATGAAATTATGAATATTGAAAGATTGGTGGTTGACATTGCAAGATATTCAGACGAAATGCGTGTCATTAGTAGAATCTACGATCAATCTGCTTACAGAGATTATCAAAAATATAAAGTTTCCATAGAACAAGTTATTGAACAATCTGTTGTAAGGAACCTTAAAATTAACACAGTAAAGACTCAAGAACTAATTATTGCTCATCCTAACATCAAGAAAGCTCATCTAAAATGTATATTAAAAATAGAATTTTAGTTAACGGAAAAGCAATACAACTTGCAATAACCTATAAATACTTAGGCCTGAACATTGACGAAAATCTAACTTGGAATATTCATGTTTCACACGTTATAAGAACGGGTAACGTGAAAATAAAAAGTTTATCGTTTCTTGTAGAACAACTTACTAGTAAAAACAAGTTATTGGTATTCCAATGTTATAAAGCACCAGTATATTTCTATGCTGCTGACGTTTACGCTTCTGGACTTTCAAAACTACAGAGAAATCAAGTGGGAAAACTTATCAAACTCTATGCAAAAATTGCAAAAATTGCAAAAATTGAGAAAAAACATTTATATGAAGTAATAAACAGTGCTTTTAAAGAGAAATTTCTAAAAATTTTCTTGAAAATTGTAAATGATGAATCACATGTCCTGCACAAAGAACTATCATTCTCAACAACACATACAAGTTGCAAAGCGACTATGCCAAAAATACGTTCTACATATTTTAGGAAATCTTTTATCTATTTGGCTTGCAAATATCTTTTGTACAGAACCTGCCCGCTGTTCCTATAATAACTGTCTCATTCCTTTTTACGTGCAACACTGTTGTGTGTACAGGAATTAAAACGACTACATACATGCACATACATAAATGTATTTTCTTACAACATGTTGAAGGATATTTTTCTCCAATTTTCTTTTGTAAATGTACAATTTTTATCTCATTATAAAATGTAATGTCATTTACTTAATAACGGATAAAGATAGCCATCCCTATATAGGGAAATTTGAATGAATAACTTAAGGGATAGACTGGTTCTATATTACCTCGCAAGACTAAGGCTATTATGTCTAGCACTATTATCATGAAATAATGCTAAACTCATTGCAACTTCAATTTGCTTTATTGATGTATATATTTACAAAGATCTCAATGATTATCTATTACGAATTATCAATTTTAAATAATAGTTTTGAGCGAGTGATGATGCTAAATAATCAACAATATCAATATTTATTTATCAACCAAACACACGCAGACAATACTACATCACGTAGATACAACACGGTAGTGTGATAAAGCCATTTGAAGTAGAATTTATATATATTTTTTGTACATAAAAGATATATATATATATATATATATATATATATAGGTGCCAAATTTTTTAGCAATTTCAGTCAAATAACAACTACAACTGACGAATTTGTATAGCTTACTAAGAATTTTGCTAACATTTGAAAATTTACAGATCACTAGCTGTATTTGTTTTAAGTTACATACTCCTTCAAATGATTATAGAATTATATATTTTACAAGGTTGAAAACTATGCATCAAATTGCTTTCTGTAATAAAATAACAAATGCTGTGGAATTTCCTCAGGCTATTCTTAATAAAAACTTTTCTTGAATATATAGTCTATTTGCATAGCCAAATTCATATAAGTAATGCATTAAAATTTGCCAATAGAATTCCTCATCTAGTTTACTTCCACCTTTTCATAGCTGTTCATAATATTGACAACTCATTGGATGATTTGGAGAATTTTTTTGTTATCCATGATTTGATTCAATACCAAGTCAATAACAATTCTTGAAGAGAACCTATAATTTCATTTGATCATAGCTTCAGTCTTTGTTTTAATTATCACTTAGGAAAATTCTTCCGAAAAAAGAAAATTTTAGTGTTTATTGGTTTGGTCAACTACTTTTAGATTGTTTCTAATTTTAGAAGAAACATTGGATAAAGAAGAAAATTTATGAATGGCTATGATGCTATACATTTCTGAAACATTTATTGGCAGTATAATAAAATTAGCATTGTTAAGCAGTAGAGGATAGAACTACATTTTTACATTTTACATTAATCTGCCCTGTGCTTCGTCAATGATACAAAAATTTTTGTTCTTTCCATTCGCAATGCGCACCGAATCAAAGTTTTAAGGGCCAACTATTTTTTTCTCTTTAAATAGATAATAATTGCTTTGCAATTGCTGGGGCTGGACATTCTTAGCAAAGCTGCACCCACAAAGGATCGCCATCTGGGGTTTTAAAATAAAAGACATTCCTCTAATCTATACAAGAAATAGAAACTCTTCACCAATTTTTCATGAACAAAATAAACTATTCTATCTGTTATTGAATTAAATAATAATAAATTTTGAAACAATAGTTTGGCTGTTTGTCTAATTTACATGATAATGGGAAATCAAAATTCAAAATCGATTCTTGGTTGAACTTTTTAATATTTGAAATTGAATTATTATTAGTGATATGTTTTTATTCCACTTCTCGTGTTACGATGCCATGTATAGGAAATATTTCCAAAACAGTTGAAAAATACTACCCCTAATATATTTATATATATATATATATATATATACAGTATTTATATATATATATATAAATTATATTATGTAAAATCATAATTTTTTATTCCTAAATATTTTTAGTAAATACCATAAAAACCAAAAAATTACTCCATTTTTATCAAATTGGTAAATTTTAGCCATTTGAAATTGTAGTTTCAACACCATTATCCTAAATTAATCTATATTTTGGATTTGGAGATTATTCAACTTTCTTTCTAAAGAAATTGAGGATAATTTAGAATAAATTGCAAAAACAGCACATAAACACATTCACGCTTCAAAGAAGCCTTCTCTGTTAACAAGCAATTCGTAAGCTGATATATTGTTTATCATAAATATATATTCAAGAACTGCTAAAATTCATTAGAAACGTGTTTCAAATATTTGTTTTAAATATAAATACTGTTTGTATATACATTATTTACACAATATATATATTCTAGTCTAGGATATATGGTTCGATTGTATTTCTTGTTGTATGTACTAAAATATCATAGCTAAACACGCATTACACTGCTTAATTCATTAACGCCAATACTAATGGAATTGTATCTAAAAATATTCGCTGATATAACTTAAGACAAAATCGCAGAAAGTCACTTATGCACTAGCTCATTAAATAAGAAAATTGTAATGCAAAATTAAAGAAATGGTCAAATTCGAGTAATTAAACGTATACTTTTACAATAAATTTTTTATTATACTTGTTTTAACGTTAAGCTGTGAAGAAATTTTTTAAAATTTTCTGTGTTTCTTTAAGAAAATTCTTTGATGACTACATCTCAAAAAGTAATAAAAATATTCAAAATCTGAAAGCACCACATGATAGCGGAGAGTCTACTTTGATGGTGCGACCTCTGACACTGCCCACGGCAATGCTGAATGCGTTTGGCCGGTCTATGTACATATATAGTCGCACTTAAATTTATAATTACATGATAGTAGGTAGCGCGAGAATGTAAAAAATTTTTAAAATTCGAATTGTTCTAAGAAAAATAGTTATTCTTTTTAACTACTTCTGCTACCGCAATACCGTTTAGAAGAAATTTTTAACACTTTTTTCAAGCATGTGCATCAATTGATATGTTTATGGCTCACGTTTGCCAAATTCTGGAAAAGGCTTGGAGACGGTTCCTTAAAGATGTGATAATATGGGTTGTTCTTATAAGAGGAAGGAGAAGCTCTCCTAGAAACGCTGCCTTTTTCGGTTTACCAAATGTTTGTCTGAAACAATGTGTTCTCTAAAAAAAATTTTTGCTCGTAAAAAGAGATGATACCAAATGAATCCATAACGAGTACTTATAAAAAAAGAAAAAGTAATATTGTTGAAAACGAAATCAACTCGTGGAATAAATGCATTAAGGAAGTACTCGCTAGATTCGTCGGAGGGATTTTCCTAAAACGAAATGCATGGCTCCTAAGATACTGTTCGTAAAATGTGCTATGTGAAAAATAAGATATCACAAAAATCTCATCTCAAACTTATAATTGTAATGCTTGTCAATTTCATTTTAAAAAAATTTTGAGTTGAGCGTTCTGATTTAAAAAAAAGTATTCATTTTAAGGTAAAATACTGTAAACTAAGGTAATTGGTACTGTTTGAGGTAATGCATAATTAAGGGTAAATTTAAGGTAATCTGCTCTTCTACCTATAAGTATGCCTTAAATTGGTTAATCTGGTTCAGGGATGGACATAGGCGCACGAGCCCTCCCCCTCCCCCAGTTTAAGAAACCTCAAGAATTTTCGGGCAAATTCTAAGGATTTGAAAGAAGCAGTTTGCTCTATTAGTTTTATACTATAAAGTTGGGATCGGGTATAATTGTAGACTATTTTAGCGGCTAAAACAGTTAGTAGCAGTAAACCAGACAAGCTCACACTGTGTCATGTGCACAACACGCAGCCCTGGTTGAACGCGTTTATGAGTCTGCTATTGCCAACGAGAAACATTGTTTCTTAGTCAGCCTTAATAATTGCTGCATACGGTTAGGTGAGTCATGTAGTTTTAATATTTAAATACAAGTATTTAAAGCGTATTTTTCATTGCAATTTAATTTGAGCTGAGACGCATAATTAATGGTTAATTTCTGCTTGGGATGAATTTGTCTCCGGTTTTTTGTAGAACTGAACAGGTTTCAGTATGTTGGAACTTTGATTCCGTCTCTGGAAAGTCGTTTTGGTGACAGCAATTTTGACACTTTCATACTACATCCAAGACAAATTATGCCAATAGAAAGAGGTGAATTAAGAACATTGTTTCATCTATCAAAGAAATGTACGGAATAGACAATCTTGTTGAAAAAGCATTGGCCTGGTATGACGTGCAGAAACATAAGGGCCCATCCTCAAGAGAATGCAACTCTCTCTCAGAGTCTAGTGTGGGCATAACTGATTTGGTGAAGGAGACTACTTTGTTCCCTGTTGTACAAAAAGTAATCATAATTGCACTGACTCTGCCAGCAACATCATGTACACAGTGGAGACATCATTCAGACAATGCGCAGGGTTAAGACATGGTTGAGGTGAACATTTGTCCAGCCTGTATGTCCTCAGTGTTCACCGTGAGCAACCAGGAAATAGATATTATGAACCAAGTTATTGATAAGTTTGGTAGAAATCTCCGATGACTGCAATTCCTGCTCCAACACTATCAACATACCGTAGTATATAATAGTTTTCAAGTTGATTGAAGATATCTGTATGTGAATTTGTACATCCACATTTTGTATGTTACCTTATTCTAGATTTAATATACCGTTGAGAAATACTGTTTATATTATTGATTTTGCATAATATTTTTTCTTATCACACAGCTTTCTTGTATATATTCACTATTTTTCCAAAATTCCAGGGCGGCAAGTGCCCCCCCCTGCGGAAGCCCATGCTCATAAAGATAAAATTGTTTGAGTGTATTTTAAGTTTGATGCCATAATGGAGGGAAGTTGATATAAAATGGTAACTAAAGGAAAATTGACAGCTATTATGAATAAATAAAAATAAAAATAATATTTGTACATCTGTACAATATTTATCATTTAGGAGCCGAAACGACGAATCGGAAGTCACTTTCAATCTATATGGTGCTCCAAAACCCTGCAATGGCTATCGAAATACATTTCCATACTTCTCAATATTAATGGAAAAATGGATGCTGTTCAGATTAAGCAAAACTTCAAGGGATTCCACTGCAAATTTGTACTGGGGATAAAAAATGGCTTATTGGATGAAGGGGTTGGATGGTTTAATAAAAATTATTCGTAGGATGGAATACACGTGCAACCATGAGAATCCTGATAAGATCGTCATAGTTGTTAAAGTTGTTGTTTATAAGGTGGGCCTATTAGTTGAATTTTTTCCCATTCATGACTAAAGCTATTAGTAAGCAGAAAATGAATATTTATGGTAAGATAGCATTATCGCATAATCTTATACTCTCTATCAATGCTGCAGAATCAAAATTAGTACATTTTGGTTTCTTGAATACCTGTTATAATGATAGTGATCAAACTATTGCAATTTCCAAGTTAATTGTTGCAGATGAGATTCCGAGGGTGGAATCAAACAAGCATCTCAGTGTCTACTTAAGCAATGCGTTTAACTTTGAAATGTTTCTCACCTGGTTAAAAACTTACATGCAACTATGGAAATCAAGAATCACTAAATTTATATTGAATGATGTCAATATATTTATTGATAGACGTATGTTTAACTCACTACCTCAATGCATCGTGTATGGGTACATTGATGGTCAAATAAATGTGGAATAAGAAACATTTGTCCCTTCTCATAAACATGCACTGCTTTTAAACCCCCCAAGAATAGCATATTGAATTTTACTTATCAGGAGAAGTGAACGAATATTGCACAACTCTATCCATTCACTTCATGATTTAATTGTTAATTTCGCCATCCAATTTTTTCACAATAATGTGGTTTACAAATAGAGCACGATGCATTTATTATTGTAGATTTCGCTCCTCAACACCTTTGCAAGCTTAGCTGCATCAAGTACAGTACACCGTGTGCATCTTTCGTGCTCCTTCTACTGCTCTAATTACTACTGGGCTATTTAACTTTCCTAACCTTCAGCAATCTCTCTATTTCTTCTGTCAACTTTCTATATTTTTCAGTCATATTTTTGTCATCGCCTTCTAATTTTGCTTCTGGTACTATCTATCAGTGTTCTCACTCGTTCAATTCTTATATTTCCATACCTGGCTTTTTGCTTCAACTACTTTACATGTTTTTATGGGGAAATTCCACAGTGCTTTGACCCTTTCATTATATATATATATATGTATATA
>CABFPE010000018.1:835429-881067 GCA_900660155.1 Hofstenia miamia | reverse complement strand
AATTTATATGCCAGCGAAATTAAAATTTACAATTTATGCTAACAGAAATGCTTTGTAGGAATTAATTATAGCATTCTCTTATCTAATCCTAGCAAAGCTGCTACATAAATATTTATCGTTTTTCAAAATGTATCAATAGCAACCTATAAAAGCTTTTATGAGCATTTTCTAAACAGTGGATATAGTTATTTCGACATTTAAGTCTAAACAAACAAACCTTTAATCCTATTTAAAGTATTGCAGCTACCAGATAAACTTGTCGAATGCATATAGAACAATTTTGTATACTGTGAAGTATCTTCCTTTATTTGAGTTTGCGTGAAAATTACATTTAACACGTTGGCTGCCATGTGACCAGCCGGCTTGTCAAACCTATTTCTATTTATGTACGGCACACATGGTATATTATTTAAATACAGTGCCGCGTGACCTGCCCGTAGGCACAGCGTAAAACAGTATACAAATAACCCAACTTAACCTAGTAATGTCATATATTACTGAAAAATTATATTCAGCAAAGATAAAATACTTAAAATACCGTTGGCACTATGGAAATAACTAATTTTATACACTGCGGCAGCCAACGTGTTAAGCAGTTATTTTTGCAGAAGAAAAAAAGTGACGAGCGGATTGGACCGATTTTCAACAAAGACAATTTCCACACAAGCTACGTAAATTTCTGAATAAGAAATTTTGAAAATGCATAGCAATACAATGTATTCAGTTTTACGAATTGTATTCGTTGCTTAGATATCCTTACAATGTGTGTTATTATTGGAAAACCGATTTTCGCTTAAATATATATATATATATATCATTCTGGTATTTGAATTGAAGACCAGTTAAATGAATCTAGACAAGAAGTTGATCCACATTAATTCCATTCAAGACACGATATCTGTTTTCGATTGTATATATCAATGAAATGCTAGCAGCAAGTCATCGGATTGTCAAAAAAGTTTTTAAGATTGAAGTAATTGAAGCTAGTCAATAGTAGAGCAGGAAATGAGCTGAGTGTACTCATATGATGAATTGAAGTTAGGTATGTCTTAAGTGGATGTCCATGTGACAAAAATAGAGTTAAGAAAATTCAACAAAAAATATCCACTTTTAATGATTCCAAGATAATTTTCTGCAATTAAATATTGATTGTGTGATAGAATCTGCAATTGCATAGAAATGCATTAGACCTTTCAATAAATATTTAACATAGACTTCTAGCATTGGCGAATTAACACGCCCTAATTTTATTAGTAACGGGAAATTCCTCATGAACAGAACTGTATTTTTTTCAGAAGTCCTAATATTTCCTCTACAATGTAGAAATATATATTCTACAAAAACTCTCTTACGTTAAACATTTTCTTCATATGTCTGCAACATACATTTTATTGTCATTGTTTTTGATAGTGATGTTATTACATTGTATTTTAAAAATGGTTTAGTACTTTGAAAGCAGTAAAGGATGTCTTGAAGTAAATTTGGAGTTGCGTCGAGCACGTGAACTTGGCGCAAGGCTGGGTAGGTTCTACTTCCATTTCTGTCTATAGTTTTCGCACATGGAAGCGGTACTCTTCTTAAAATGCTGTCATATATGTTTGCTTAAATATCTAGCAGTTTATTACTAATATCTGAGTAAAAAGTATCTAAAGAAATTGTAGAATATATACGAGTATATTGATATTTCTATGCAGCAAACAAATTAATTGGTACATAAAATCAAAACTGTAGCATAATTTTTTACAAATGCAAATCTAATCCAACTATTGATTTGAGTGATTATAGTTAAGAAACATTCAATAATGCGGTATTTGGACGAAATATAATATAGTAAGGAAATAATCTACAAAAATATTTTCCACAACTTTCAATGTACCATCTTAAAAGATTTTTATTAAAGCTAAATATGAATACCTACCGCAAAACTCTAGGCGCAAGTCAGGTCTTGGTTGTGTTCAATTCATAATTATCTTGCATTATATGTTTAAAATGTTTGATACTTCCTTCATTAGTAAATCTTACTATGTATCAATTCTTTGCTAACTTATTTATATAAGAACGTAAAAATATCTTCAATATTGAAAGGAAATTTCAAATTTTGAGTTTACATTTTTTAAATTGAATTTTACATATGAAATTGGAAAATTAGATATTTTAATTAGCATTTTACATAATGTAAATTAACGCTAAAAAGTTTTAGAATTATCTTCACATATGCCGATTCTTTTGGCTACTTCTCCAAAAATCTTATTGATGTATGGACTACCACAGCCACCAAATAAAAGTGAACCAGTTTCTGAAATTTTAGCTGAGAATGAGACTTCTCAAATCATGTGCACGACATTGAACATGCCCATATGTGTCACTAATGGTGAAAAAGCTATTCGATATCATGCACCACTTGCTGGAAGGTCAAGTAATAAGATTTGGCCCGTTAAGATCTCAGAAACAGTACATCCGATTAAGGCCAAATTTGGTGTGGAGATACTTTGACATGTGATGTGTGGTATAACTTGGCAAAAACATTTTGCGTTACGATAATTCACATGCAAATTATGCGCATATTTATTAGGTTATGTATCAAATTTTCCAAATTTCTTGTTATTGATACAAAATGTTAGAAATATTACTAAAAAAGTTTATAATGCAAGTAAAACATAAAAAACATTTAACTATAATTTTGCAATCAAAATTATGCATTGGTCTCAATTTATAGCTCTTACATCTAAAATTGTTATTTTTGAAACTCTCAAAAAATATCATTTTTCATGGACTTTCTTAAATTGCTATAACCTTGTAACCATTGACGCTATCTGCATAATTTTTCGTCACAAGTTAAAGAAAAAAGTCATGAAAGGATACTTTATTAAAAAAAACGGTCTCAGTTATATCTAAGAATATGGAAGGGAAGGGGGTTAAATCCCCCATCCCCTCAGGTAAAATAGGGTTCAACATCAGTTTCTGTGCTGCCATCCGCAAAGTTCAAGTCATTGAATTTCATTCCACATAAAAGTCATATTTGTTCCAAAACTCCTGAATACAGTAAATAATTGCGCTTTTTGATGGCGCATGATGACATGGAAGCTTTTTCCAAAAACACCCTTGCACTTCTTTATATGAAATGCTAGCAAAATAGACATCGATGCAAAATTCTTTCTTACATTGGGCAAGACATGGTAGAACAAAAGCCTTTTTGCAATACTACAATATTAAAAATTATATTGAAATATTTAGGTTCTGTATTTTTTCATCATCCTGCATAGTATAATTATGAAAAATTATACTTTTATCAGTCATGAACTGCAGTTTGCAAACTAACGCGCTGTTTGCAATCAGTGAGCTCAAGCTTTTAACTAATACATTATCAATTTTGACGTATAAAATTTGTTTTGATTGATTTCTTCAAAGCTATTTTATCTACACTTTGGACTCTAAGGTTTGTGTTTCCTGATAATTTTCTAGTTTAGTGGTTTGATTTAATTGAAAGATGAAATATCTTAAATGACGTAAATTGTACTGTTTATAATTATGAATCTTTTTTATATACTTCTGCACTGCTGCAAGAAATTTTCTGGACATTAAGATAATTCTGCATAATCCTTTCATTTCGATGATGTAAAGAAATTTAAATTGAAATTAAAGTGTAATTAAGGTCAAGCAACACTCCCTAATAATATTATTTTGGGTTTAAGGACTTAATATTCGATTTCAAAATACATTCAGTCGTTATTGCTAATAAGAAAAAACCTATATTCGGAAAGTACCTAACAATATTCAATGATGCTGTTAGCAACTCTGAAAGCCTGAATAAGATTCAAATTCACTACTTATAAAATGTTTCCACGTCATGAGTTACCACATTAATGTGACCTATTTAAAATAATTGTATTTGATTACTTCCATCACTGCATATTTCTCAATACAACCTATTTTAAATGCTGCGAAAATCAAATATGCCAACATTTGCGTACACAGTAACTGTGTATTGATATTTGATTCATGCTATTAAATTGATGCTTCAGAATGCTTAGTGATATTACATAACATATAACCATAGCATTGTCGATTAAGCTAAATTAAAGTTTATGAGGGTTTATTACAACTACCATATTGAGTTAAGGATTCTATTCGTTCATTAATGATCCCTTAAAAAACAATTGCTTTTAGCCTATATTTGTAATATCTGACAGCAACTTTAAGATAACATATCTTATTGGACTCTAGAGCACGTAAACCAGATTAAGGTTGCTCGTGGGTAATGAAATTTTTTATAAATCCTCCTAAATGTTATACCACAAAACTGATACGTGAACTTTTGCTAAAAAATTTATTAAGCAAATTAGCGCTTCAATGGCAACGAATTAATGAATTTTTAAGTCTTTAGTTTTTCAATTATATCCTTTGACAAAGAAGAGTTACAGTGCTCAAATTACACTCATTTTGTCAATAAAAATATGGCTAGGACAATAACTAAAAATATTTTCAGAAATTTTAATATTTTTAGGTTGACGAATTATTTTCTAAATGCTGTGTTAGGGAAAAGTAATTAAATATTTATGAGAGTCATAAAATCAAGGCTTCTTAAAATGTCTGAGAATACTTCAACTTAAGTCCTAGCTACATATCACAGTTTATCTACAGTGAAAATTAGTGCTTTTTAGACTGATTTTTAGGTTTTCGGTTTGAAATGTTGACAAAAAAATTCAAAATAATTTTTTTACGATTTTTTCAGATAGATGTGATGAAAAACTTACTACTTTGTCCAAGAAAAAATTCAGAATTAGCTAGAAATTTTAAAATCCCAAAATGAAATATTTTCAAAAAATTAGATTTTCATTGTCCACATTAAGGAAGATGTCAAACACTGATATCTCCCCAAAATTTACTACTTCTCACTAGCCAAAAGAGGAAGCAATAAAAAATGAAAAATTTTCCAAACAAAAAATTATGTATGTGTGTTTCGAACAATTGATGGAAAATGCAAAAAACACTTTCAAAATTGTTTTGAAAAGAAGTTTTCAATTTCTAAATTATTTCTGTTTTTTATGCAGGTAGTTGCTTACAAAAAAAGTCTGCTTATAATTAAATCGTCTTAAGTTTTGTAGAGATCGCATTAATACATTATGTTTCTGGAAAACTGCAATATGACTGCATTATGAAATTGCAATCAAAAATTAAATTTTCCTTTTGATGAAAAATCCAGGAAAACGTCTAAACTTTAAAATTTATTTCAATTGCGTAATTTGGTAAAATTAAATATCGACTATATTCTTTTTGATCTTTTCCTTTGAAAAATAATATGAGGCCTAAAACCCAATATTTTAACAATCAGCAAATGTGATTCAAAGATGGACTGTCACCATTGACTTCTAGATACAACGTAGTGGCGGATCCATGCAACAGGCACCAGCGAATTTTCGCAATTGTCTATGTAGTGGATGGGTAGAAAGAGGTTGGTCCAGAACCCGCTATCCAATAGGATAAATCACAAAGGTATGTCACTTTTGATCTATTGCATTAAGCCTACCACTAGAGGCTTGAAAACACAAAAATGAATTTCTAAATAATCTATTTCACACAACGTTAATCTCATTATAATATTTCATGATATATAAATTTTCTACTAATTTCCATTAGGCAAAGGCTTGATGCAATCTTACACATGTCCAATTTATTCCAAAACTAATAGAAGGGCATATACATTAGAAAATCAGATTGAGACATAGGTTGCCTTCTCTAATGAATACTCCTGGATGTGTGGCTGGTGTGAAGGTGATCATAATGGAATAATTACCTGTTAAAAGTCGTTACTGCGCATGCTCTCTTAGGGGAAGATCGAAAATTCTAAAAAATATAAAAGCTGTGGTATGTCTTAAAGATGTGAAATTTTAAAAAATAGTAACACCCGCACAACATCAAAAACATTTACGATTTTCAACATTGTTAATGTACGTCATTTCAATATCCGCTTCAGCATATCTAATTAAAATGACAACAATGTTTTACGTTTAATAACATAATCGCATTATCACACTTGCAACTTATTGCAGTTGACATGGCAATGACCAGCTATGAGTTTCCAATTGATCTTCAGGATTTCTTGATGCGAATTTTTACTTCGAACGGATAATAAGCAACACATAATGGCACAAAAATTTCTTTCATAGGATTGTTCAAAAGGATTTGAAAAAGGATCTGGGCCTCTTTGCTTTTCCAGGTTTCAATGTTCAAATAAAAACATGTATACATTTAGCTAATGGTGATTGGTTTTGAACAGAAAACGAAACTAAAAGTTAAAACGCATCAATACAAAATTAAACCGTCAATTTGACTTTCGTGATGTCAATGACACTAATATTTACTAAGCAGACTTGTCAAGGAGCCGACATTTCCAAGCTCGGCTCGGCTCGCCACATAAAATCTTTGAATGAGGCTCGTTTTAGCTCGGTATTTTTTTAAAATATTGTGCTCAAAGAATTTTTTACATAGCTCTTCCTATTATTTGATAAACATTTCTTTACTAAGATTATAGGAAAGGCATGCTGACTGCAAAAAATAAGAAAAATCTCCATAATCAAATTAACAAGCAGAACTATAAACTGGCTTTACCTAAAATAGGCTCGCTTTGGGCTCTTTGTATATCAAATACTTCGCTCAAGATCGGCTCGGCTCGGCTCGGCTCGTTGACAAGTCTGTTACTAAGTGATAAATAGGTAAACAGGGTTAATAATAGGGAGCTATGCTGGTTTTTATTTTTGAAATAGGTACAAAAGAATCAAGTAGCACCCAAAATGTGTATAGGCGTCATTTGAAATTGAGGCTGGGGGTGACTAGCTACCCAAGTCACCCTCTCGGATCCGCCCTTGACAGCAGTGATTGTTAGTATTATACTAATGACACAGGATGATATTATAATTTTTTTACAGATTGTAGGAAAATTGGCGGTAAACATCTTTTACGCATTTAACAACTTGAGGTAATGAGGTCACATAAAACAATACAAAACAAAACATAATAGTTTACACTTATTTTACATTTTCAAACATTGAAAAAACAAAGCGTGTTCAAAATTGTAAAACTATTTTTTGTAACTGCGTTGCAGAATTGATCCACTTCCAACGACATTTGACAAAAACTGCGATGATAAATACGGAACAGATTCGTCACTGGATGTTCGAGAAACTTGCAGCTCAAACATAGATTTTGGCAAGCCTTGTCCACCTCTGCAAATACTGATTACTGCTGACAGATCTGATACTGGTGTAACAACATTGAACAATTGCTCTTCACGAGAAATTGAGTGCACAATGGCAAAGCCAATGCATTCTTCATTTACGTCTGCAGATTTAGGTTCTTTAACCTTTAATTGCGTTTTTTCACATTCTAAATAGGGGTAAGATTGACTAGGGATGCACAAACCGACTAATGTAGCATTAACAGAATGCAGAGTAAGATCAGGTGATATTGGTGAAGACATGAACCGTACTATGACGTCAGAAAAAGACACATTGATAATTTTGTTAAAATGCAATCTGTGTGAATTGGATGATATACTGATTCGGTCTGAAAAATAAGAGAATAGGACTACCTCTCGCATCATTGAATTCTTCAAAGAAACAAGAGAACGCGAGCTGAGATTTTTGCAAGCCAAATTCATAGGGAAGTATGAGAAGGATGGTAAATCAGTAAACTCTTCCTTCTTCCAAGTCTCAGCTTGTTGAACATACTCAAAATTCAAGAAAGGAACCTTCGAATTAGTATTGTCAATAGCTTGAAATAAGTGTGTGCATCTAACAATGCTTATGATGGTGACATTGAGAACGAGTCCAATGTTCTCTAAATAACCACAGAGATTTATAACCAGCGGATATTCAGAAAGATTTTCACAATAAAATTTGTACAGATCACGAATAAGCGCAATGTATCTGTTTGGATTATGTGATGGCGATAAACAACCATAAAACAAAGAATGCATCGGCTGGCGGAGGTGTGTATAGGAAGGCCCAAACAAAGGTGAATCTAGCAGTGTTATTGAAAGGCACTCTGGTGGAGTAAATTCGCACTGACCTGGATCACAGTCTAGATACACAACCTTGGAATGAGTTGTCAAGAGTTTATTAACACAATAGATGGACATTGTAGACTTTCCTGAATTTTGTACACCAGAACAAACAATTACAGGACATGTAGTCGTCTGCACAGAATTCACAAATGAATGAATGAAATCTGCGGGATATTGGATGTGTTTGGCCTTAGAATTGGTTGTTAAATATACTGAGAGATCACTGAAAGGAGCATTAAATGGAGTGCTGGGAACAGAGAATAATTTTTCGAATTTCTGAATTTTCTTAAACACAAGTGGCAGTGGACTATCCCACTTGAAGACTTCAATCATTACGCCTGGTGATTCAACAGGTAAATACTCCTTCATTGCAGCAAGATCACTACACATTTTATGAGGAAAAATACTTACAGCCGCATGTGTCAAAGGGGCGAAAATGGGAAGTAGATTATTTTCATCACTATTGTTTGACAATAAGTAACCGCCAATTTCGATTTCTCCGAATACAACCCTAATTCCAAACACTCCATGTACAAAAATAGGCACATTGCAAAAAACAAAGTTGGAATTATTTAATGTCCCAGAAAGATAACGGGGACCTTCCGTGTTTAGAGGTTCTGTATGGGTTGAATCAGTTACATCGCTGACATAGTCGAGGTCGACATCTAATCTGACATAAGTTGAATGTTGAGGAGGCTGCTTTCGCATTTTTAGACTTTTACGAACTTCTTTGAGCTTGCGCAACTTTTTTTTCGAGAGCAGTAAATGTTTTTTGCTTTTGTCTTTTAGCCTCAAAATCTTTGCGTCTCTACACAAATAGGAAGACTCATCAATTTTTACTTTCGTTTCAGGCTTTTTTGATTTGGTAGATAAATCTATTTCATATATTGCCTCTTTTGGAAAGCGTACCACATCCGTTGGGGCAGGCATTGAACACTAAAATAAAAACTAATAAAAATCATAGATCAATTACAATACAAAAAAATTACCAAATTCAATATAAGATTGCAAAATCGCGTTAATATTTTCCCCATAAATTACTCGTGCTTAGTGTGCCGTGTAGCATTACGTGCTAATCATGTTTGGCTAAATTCCGTCTCATGAATTACTTGTGCTCTGTTTAAAACATAATGCTCTAATCAACTTTGGCTATATTTACAATAGAACAACGCACCTTGTGACTTGAAGTGGAATTTATATGCTTAATTGCCAATAAACAGCAAAATTTTACTGAAACATTTATCTGATAATTCTGTCAATTAAAATCGGCTTACTGCAAAAATACACATTTCTGCAGTTAGCAAACAAGTTATGAACGTTTCATATTGACGAAAACTTATGAGTTTGTATAGCTTAAGTAAAAATGTGACGCGTAAGGGTATTTGATGTTTTTGTTTTTAACTTCTTTTATTTTACCTTATATAAAAAGAATCCATAATACACAAACGTGTAAAGAATGTCAGTGCGTCTGCAGTGCAAAAGCATTAGAAGAAAGTTGGCATTTTTTAAAAGAATTCCCGAAAATATTCTATAATTAACTTCCCTTCATGAAGAGGAGACGAAATTTTGCAACTGACTGGGTAAGCTACTATTTTCATGATGTTTTTAGGACAGACGAAAGTCCACTTTCAAATCCACTGTAGCAGTTATAGGTACGGCAAAAAGTCTTGGAACATTAAATATTTGACTAATTTTTTACCTTTTCACAGATAAACTTTAAAAGTTAGTTCAAATTTTATTTATTCTCATGAAATATTTGTCTAAATAATGCAGTGTTTAATATCAATGTGAGAAAACCGTAAATTGAAGTAAAATGTATTAGGCATACGATCATCAACTGTACATACACATAAAAGAAGTTAATGCAAGTCGGCTCAAAGTAGTTTAAATGATTTTCGTTAAAATAAAAATTCTTCGAATAGCCATGTGTCTTAGAACAGCCTCAATACCCTTCATTCAATCTGGCAAGTTTTCATAAGTTGTTTCCATACACCACATCAATGAGTTGCATTTGCCATAGTCCCATTTTGTCATCATCAAAATCCATAAATTTTCAAGGGGGTTCAAATCAGGACCATTCTCGAGTCATGAAGGAATGGTAATCCTCTGTTCTTGAGCCAGACCGTGGAACGTATGGATCCAATTAAACGAATGGCCAAAATTATTGTCTAGAGAGCACATTCACATCGAGGACTATATTTGAAATTTATTGACGAATCGGAAAACAGCCTATTGTTTTCGATTTCAATGCAATCGAAATTTACGGTTTGTTTACGCCACTTTTTTTACTTGAACTATATTAGTTTATAAAGTCAGATGTGTAGTTATGGGAAAAATATGATACTCAGTGTCTGAAACCAGAAAAAGCACACTATTCACTGAATATACGTGAGTAAACAAAAAATTAGCAAACAGCGAACATCTAGCGCCATTTAAAAGAAACAAGTCAATTTTGCGGTTTATAGCTTATAATCATACAACAAAGGAGTGTGTCCCACAATATATTGACTACATTTGTAGAGTTTACTAAACCGAGTGTGATGCCCAACGATTGCACCTTAGACATTCAGCACAACAAAACAAACACATTAATGGTAAGCAATTAGGGTTTCGTGTTCGCGGACTCACTAGTGTTTTGGTCGCACATGAATTTTAATGTTTTGTAAAAATTTCTTTGTTTTTATTGTAAGAATAATTTTTATATTATTACAAAGGCGCAATTACTGAAATTTTAACAATTACTTAGTAATATTATACTGACGCTCACCAAAGTATATTACGAAATTATGAAGTTTGCTCTATATTTTGCGTCACTTCTTGAGTGTTTTTGCACAATGATTACTCATTTCATTGAAAAGTAATTAACCATTCAAACGCGTTGTCAATAATTTTAATCCTAAACAATGCCAAAAATTAGTGATTTTCAAAGAAACACGAGACGAAAAACCATTTCAATACGATTGCCTTAAAAAACATGAAATGAGCTTACTAAAGGCATTATGAATCCAAAGTAAAAACAACAACCCGATTACCCAAATTATGAAAACCATATAATCAAAATAAATCTCACACATACCTGGTCGGTAGCATGATGTCTGTTATCTATCAAATTGAACAATGCAAATACATAAAATTTATGTAAACTGATTTAAATTTAAGCGAAATGTTGACACACAACAAAATTATCGCTTCCGCTATATACATGTAAACAACTCAACGATTATGAATTTTATATGGTAAAATAAACAATTTTCAAAAGTTTCCAATCAACCCACAAAAAACGACTTTTGCCTAGCTTCTGGCGACACTAAAATATGTGGGACTAGAATAAATTGAGCTACTAAAGATTTCATTCTACAGATTGGGTTATCAAATTGTTTTTCAAATGTATTATTAAACGATAACCACAATGCATATAAACATCTCTGAAAAGCCGAATTTATAAAATTCTTTAAGCATTACAACAAAGATAATGTAGATAATAAATAAAACAACAACTACAAATCAAGTGGTTTTAGGTTTCTTAGAACGCTTTTTGGTTTTACATTTATGCTCTTCGGATTCCAAGTCCTGTCTTAGGAAGTCGACAATGTTGATCATGTCATTAATTTTTTCCATTTCTTCTTCAGCGTGTTCTGAGAGGGTGCGGATGTTCTCATCCAGGGTCTTCCGGGACTCCTTTTCATTTCGATAAAGACCAGCACAATAACTTTCAAAGATTCGTAGCCTTTCCAACATAACTGGAGGGAGGCTTTTTTCATTGTCTTCATGAATACAAATGGCCTTAAGCGCAGTAACTATAGTCTCTACCATACTGAAGGGAGGTGGAAGTACAGGTTTCTCAGAATATTCTTCACACAACAAATACATCTCGTTTTTCCACTCAATAGTAGAATTCTCTGCAACAATTTCGTATATGTGGCCGAATATTGCTATCAATAAATTTAGAATTAAGACATTGCCAAGAAGTAAATATCCAGCTAACAACCAAACCGTTAACGAGGCCTGAAAGCTTGCTTGACCAGAAGATAGTTCGCCATCTGCGGTATTGTTACATGAGGAGCCGCATGATTTGGAAGAAGAAGTATAGCTACTATCTGTAATCTTTTCAAGAAACAACTCCCCAAACATTTGAAGTGAAGGCATCAAGAATACTTCCATGAGAATTTTGCTTAGGCTTTTTTTGGGAGTCTTTTTTTGCATTAATGCAACAGTGCAGATGCCATAGCCTAAAAGAAAAACTACCAAAACGGTTATGAAAATAAGCATTTCCTTAAACATTTTACGCATCATAATCCAAAGGGGGCCTAGTCGATCCACAGCTTGATAAAGTCGTATAACTCTGATCCAGAGCAGCAAAGTCACCAAACCGTAAATAATTGCTGCAGTTTCATGCTCATCTAAAAGACTCATAGTATAAGCAATGAAAATCATAGTTAAGTAGCAAACATCAATAATGTTCCATTCTGACTGAAGGTATGAAACTAATTTCTTCGACCAGCGGGCATCTTCTGTAACAAGCTGACGAACTTCTTCAACAGAATAAGATATTGCAAGAATTACAACGACTGTTTCTCCGAAATTCTGATGCTTTTTCTTATCGTCTTCCGATTCTGACCTCTGCAATTGCAAAACCATCCAAGAAAACAAAAATAGAAAAATGATATACGCTGCTGAATGTGTAATAAATTTGGTAACAGGCGCAGTATAAAATAGAGAAAGCTTTTCGCAATAAGGAATCTGCTCAGATTCAGAGTCGTCTATATTTTCCAATGGAGCGAAGAATCTCACCTCCATACTTAAGTCTTCGTCATTATCAATTAAAACCCTTGCAGCATTATCAGATATAGTAACTCCTTCCGAATTGCAGTCTAAAAGCTTAGACTCCACTAAGTCTTCATAACTACAATCCTCCTGTACTTTATCATCTTCGGCAGTAACATGCTGTTTCGTATTGCTTCTTACCATATACTTTTCGCGGGAATTAATTGAAATATCAAGATTCTTAATTGCGAATGGATTTAAAAGACACCAAATAATTTGTAGAAACTTACATCGCATATTACCTTTCCAATAACTTTCTACAGAAGCTTGTACACAGGCAGTTGCTAAAAATGCTTTACAATTTGCGCGAACAGCAACATCCATACGAGTTTTACCTTTCCATATTAGGCTTTTTTCTTCTACAAGCAATTTACTTAAGTCATGATCTGTCTTGTAGCATTCATCAATAACGCCAACTGCTAAATCTTGATACTCGTCAGAATTAGCCTGGAATTCAGGTTCAAATACATCTTCTCCAGGCCAAAGTCGATCAGCTAGTGCAGACCAAAGCTTTGAAGCAAGAAGTGCTAACATAATAGGTTCTTTTGCATGTGCCCAGAAAAACAAAGACATATCTTTTCTGTTTGCCAATATTGCCCATATACATAGTTCAACAAATGGATAATCAAAGGTTCTAGAAAGGTCATTATCGTCTTTGTTAGCCTTTTGCGCTAATTCAGTTCCTATTAAATCGAAAAGTAACTTAGAAACATCCTTGAGAGAATAATGTCTTCTTCCATTGGAAGGACTCTTAACAATCTTCTGAAGAAGCCATGCCAATACTTCATTTGTTTGAACAGCATTGTTATACAGAATCTCTAGTCGTCTAGCAGTAAGGAAGTCCTTCATTACAAATCCACATTCCATGAACAGCTTAACGAAATTAGACTTTCTTTCAATAATAGCACGCAACATTAATTTATTAATATTAGCTCGGCCACAAATATCCATTTCATTAGACAAAATGTCTGTGGAGGCTACATCGTCACGATCCCAAGTCAAGGCGAGCTCCAACTGATCTCTATTCTGAGCAACTTTTCCTTGGAGAAGAGCATGCAATATAGCAGCATCTAATTCCTGCGACTGCAAACCACTTTTCCCAACACGGAACAAAGTGATTGGTAGATCCTTTTGGAGACATCTTGATATAGCGGAGAGTATGTCAGCAAGCTGATAATCGATTTCTGAAGAATCAGATGACATTGAAAAGAAAGCATCTTTAATCTGTTTGCGTACGATATCTTCTTTTTCAGGCGGTAGCCATTTTTCATTTTCATTGGTGTTACGTTCAGTTGCCATCCCTAATGCAGTGGCCAATATTTCAGACGCACCGCCTATGCCATCACAAAGAACAACTGGAATACCTGCAGACAGGGAGTTAGCAATAGATTTGAATGAGTTCTCGTTGCCTCCTACAAGGACAACCACAATGGGGATCTCATGATTATCGTTGGGATTCATTCCAGATTCACTTAATAGGCGTTCAATATTACATCGGAGAGCACTCTCTTGGTCAGGGAGCTTTCTCCGGCAGCAATCAGCCAAAATAAAGTAAGAATGGCTTGATGTTAAAGGAAGCATTCCTACTTCAGTTTTTTGTTTAACTTTGTACCGATATTGTTGCTTGCGGCGGGGTCCAGAAAACCATGTTTCCATTGATTCATGATTATCAATGCAGCCCCAGCTGTTTATTCCAATGCACTTTACACTGCTTTGCTGTTCGCCAACCCATTCTTGGTATTGCGCTTGTTTAACCGCTTCACCAACTACCTAAAAATAAACTTGTTCAATATACGTCAGCTTTACATAAATAGCCATGCACAATGTTAGAAAGATTATTTGAACTAGTCAATGCAAAATCCCAACTTAAACAGCAAACCTTCGTATTAAATGAGAATCTCTCGCGTAATATTTGCAACTAAGCATTTAAGTTTACTTTTCGAGTTTAAATATGTTTTCAAAATCTAGTAAATTCTAATTCCGCAAAAACATTTTAAATAAGAGTTCGACAATAGCTTAATATAATTAATGCAAGCATCATAAAAACCGGTCTATTGCTGAGCCCCTAGACCTGGGAAACCCTGCAAAATTTCAATCTAGCCAGAATTCGACCCGGTCCATGTAAATTAATGCCAATTCGGACCATTTATATGATCCTTGTCAAAAACACATTTTCAATTTTTCCGTTTAGTGGACCAATGCTGGGTATACTAGAAATTTACCTGAATTGAATATAAAAAAGTATAAAAAACGAATGTAAGACTTCTAACCAGAAATTCTAGCTAAACAATTGCCATTTATCAAAAAAGGTTATGTGTGATCAAAACGTCTTGAAAGGTTCATAATTCATTGAATCAAGCGTAATTGATACGCGTTAAGCTAATTACCATTTCCTAAATGCACGATTGTTCAACAAACAACAATAGGTAAAAACATAGACGTTTAAACAGTTATTAAAGTTCATATTCTCAAATTGCGTGAATAGATGGGCACCTATAAAGAATATTTGATTGAATGGTTGAGAAGGTTGAATTAGGTTAACCATATGTCTTTAAAACGACAGTTTTCCTGGAAAAAAGTGAAGAAAGCAGTATTCAGCTAGTAAGAAATGATGACAAAGTAAAAGTGCCGAATTGTAATGATTTGGTGTTGTTCTTGATAATATAAATGATGGATTCAAGGTTTAACAATTTTATTAAAAACATATATCTGCACATGTACATTGTATATTTACTACTTAATTTCAAAAACCGTCAAGTCATTGCTTAATGCCTTCTGACTAAGAGGCTGTCTTGACTGATTCTTTAATGATAGGTTCATGGACGTATATCGTTCCATATACGTGACCTTGACAGAAGTTCCGAAATTAATTCTAACTTAAAACAAATTAGCAGCGACATTGAGTATTTAATTAAATATAAACGAAATAATGCTTCACTGGGGCAGAAAATGAGAAAAGTCTATTAACAAATCTGTCAGTTTTCCTTAAATAATATTAAATCAATTTTCTTCGATCACCGGATTTAAAGTTACCATGTACTGTCATATTTCACCACTAAACGTAGGCTAAATTGAAAACTAGATAAAATACAACTTTTATGATACTATGAGAAGCTTTATATTCAATTGTCAAAGATAGGCTTTGGCAAAATTTGGGAGGCAACGTGTAATGGAAAAGACGTCAAATGGACCATTGGTTAAAAATAATGATTCAATACTCTCACTGACCAACTGGAAAGGGTAACCCAACAGGACCCTACTAAATGAGGTCGATTTCTAGACCTGATGTCTTGATCAACATCGTGTTAAAATTTTTACAGCCTAGCTATTATTAAGTCCTAAAGTTCTACAAAAACAAAACCGCAGTAAGTATATATATATATATATATATATATATAAATATATACTGTATAGAAATGCAAATATTAATTAATATTAATCTAGGAAGGTGCTGCTCTAATAGCGTTTGCATTCACAAGTCAATCAAAAATTAGCATAACAATCAATTTCATAATTATTACAAAACAGTTGATTAAAATATAAAATTTATTCTGACAAATTAAAATGACAAATTTTTAGAAATATTAAACTGCTTTTATTGAAAGATGCTGGATCATAATTGCGACTTTAAAAACATATTGCTTCAGACATCTCTCACAAAAAATTTTGGAGGGTGCCCTATCTTTTGCACCGCCGGCAAAATCTTATAGCCTCATACATCTTTTGTCAACAACAAAGTACAGAAATGGTATTTAAGACACCTGCTCTAGATAAAGGCGTTCTACTCTTGCTAAAGACTCCAACTTGGTTAGCGCAATACTTCAAAATCGCAATATGCACCAAATGGTAATTTTCACTTAAGAAAATCCAATTTAAAAAATACTAGAACAGGGGGAATACGTTGCATTTAATTTTTCAAGTGTTTGAATCAATACTCCAATTACAACACGTCCCGCTTCAACATTAAAAATAACTTAAAATTTATAGTGCAATTATTAGCAATTAAAATTAATTGGTTACCTCTGTCATAATTATTCGTAAGCGCAACAATAACTTTTCCCACTTCCGGTTTGCAAAGTTAACCTCATGATTAGTTTCGCAGCCTTTAAAGGAAATGCTAGATAATTGTGCATGTACAACTGGAAACGGTTAATAACATTTATTTAACTGAAATTTAACGTAGGAAATGACTCTTATTAATTTCTCAAATAATTTGTCCTATATTTTAATTTTTAGGTGATAAAGATGCTGCTAGTTCAATAACGTTAAAAATTTATATCTACCTCAAGACAGAAATTTTCTACGGATCAATGTATTAATAATACATGGTTTTTCATTGCTGTACAACCAAACCACTTGAATAGTAAAATGATAAATACTTGATATCCCTTTATTCTGGCTTGTGGAATAGGCTAAAGACCAGATTTGTTATGTCACATCAGTATTTAGGTAACAAGAGACGCTCACAAAGTTATCAACCGTTAGTAGCCTTGTTTGAGCAAAGCGGTAAGAGGCTCAGCTCTCTGACGGCGAAGTTAGGCCTTCAACTTTGATGATCAGACTTAACACAGATCAGCTCTCTGAGTGCCAGGGGTCGCCAGAGAAATTTTTAGTTGTCCTAATTCTAAGGGTTAAGGTCAGCGCCCGGATAATGGCTCATCTACTATTCAATCTATCGATAGCTTCAATAACCCCGATTGAATTACTTCAAGTTTACTAAAGTAGTGCTTGTATTTACTTATATTTAAAATTTAAACCAACTGAAGCAGTGAATGAAATATAACTTACATCCAACTTGCTTGCATAAATGGGACATAATTATAAAATACGTAGAATGAATGGTTAATTCAAAATGAACTATGCTAGGATATCGTAGACATTTTAATAATTTCGATAGATTTTCCTACGAGAAAATTAGTATTCAAGGTAAATAATATTGGCCAGTCTACGCCATTTAATTTAAGTATGAACAAAGCGTGGCATAAAGTGGTATTAAATCCATCATTGATAATGTCAATAAAAAAATTGATATTTTCAAAACACACCTGCAATTTTCTCAGCTAGTATATTGAGCAAAACTGCATGATTACTGTAAGCTCGTGCTGAAGAAAGTAAGCCACACACTGAGAACTTATTGTTACTGAACTGAGAAACTCACAAAATAATAAATTTGCATTGATTATTGACTTAGGAATGTTTATTGCAGATATGAAATGAATGAAATATATAAAAATTTTGAATCAAAGTAATGGGCTGGACTGTGATTAGGCCGAAGTATTGCAAATAATGGGCCGAAATTTAAGGAACTGATTACTACGCAAAAGTGAACTTAAATCCCCAAATGCAGTCAATTCTATATAATTTAGGAAAAATGCGTTGAAAAACTCAACTTAAGTTTTTCAATTTCAGTGTTTAGTTGTTTTTCTAAGTCTCCAACATACTCAATTTAAGTTAGAAAACCGAAAAATTAGAGATATTCTTCTTTAGCAAAGATCATAAAATGTGCAGAATTTGTATTACTTTAAATGAGCCTGGTCGGGCCGGGATTTGGCTTACGTTTCGCCGCATGTCCATCCCTTTAACTTTTATATTGAGCCATCACACAATAGGTAAAGGATCAATACACGTCAAATATGGTAAAATGATGGTTCAAGTCCGATAATAAGCTTTACCTTAGTAAGTCCGTTATTAGTCCCTGAAGTAATAATCCAGGAATCAGTTGTTGAAACAGCTTTGACAAGACCTTCTCGGAGTCTTTCGCGAAGAAATGGATCAACCCTCGCATTAGCAGCGCCTCCAAGAACTGATACCACTAAATTTGGAGGCTGCAATTTCCATTCCTTAACCATGAAATTCAAAACCCCAGCGGCGTTAGAATAATTGCCAACACACACCATTTCACTGACGCTACTTTCTCCTGTTTCGAGTTCATTAACAAAGAGAATATTACCCCAGATAGGTGCATGCGAGCGTTTGATATGTTCTTCGGTAAGATATCCACAAGATGTGCATCTTTCGGCTTCACCAATAAACTCAGTGCAAATTGGGCGATTGAGAGTGTCGTTAATTCCATCGCATGATTCTCGACGTTTGGGTACATTTGTTTCAGACATCGATTAACCTAGAGTACAAACTTAATTCTGGAATTATTAAAAATTTTAGATGATGTATTTCGCTAAATGATCGTATATACAGCAGTCTTTCAATAAATAATTTCAAAACACTGTAATCTTATGGCGTAATGAAGTTAAAATACTCACATTTGTTAAAAATGGCAAAAGCACCACTAATAACAAGTTTATAACCTCAAATTTCTGTTTACGTATTCCAAGCTGAAAATGGAAAAGACATGATTTATGTTAAAAAAATAAGGGAATTACAACTGTGTACTAGCTGTAAGAGTTTTAGATCATTTTTTGCATGGAGATTGGCTTGATAGAAGTAGGTCTTCATCATGTATTGCAAAACCTGGCTGATCCAAGTCCAATTGATGTTCAAGTGTAACCCATAGAAGGTATCTCAAAAAATCCAAAAAATAACTTTATCAAAAAAGCAAATTTTCTTAGTTTCCAATGTCAGTGGATAATTGTAGAAGAAACGTTGAATATTAAAAAAGATTTCAATAAATATATTTTGGAAGCACAAAGAAATTTAAAATACTTTCCTTAGTTTTGGAGAACCCTATAAGAGCATAAGTAATATCTTAGAGATACTAATAAACATAATATAAACATTTTTTTTACCTAAAAACTGTCTTTGAGAAAAAATGAATAATTTTCACTAAATTTATAGTTAAAAAAAGATATCCAAGCAACTAATTTGAAGTACATAATGCCTTACACTTACTAATTCCATAGGGCAAATGATAATTTTTAAGATTGATTTCTGAAATGATAGATCATTGCATAAAAGTGAGAGCGATTTTAAATGGCAAAACAGACTATCAATTTTAATGAAATGCTTGTTTATTACTTACAATCTTAATATTTTGAAGTTTGTGTGTACACAAAATGAATCGTACATTTCAATGAACAGGTTTATGCAAGTGGGGGAGGAGGGGTGAGGGTATTTTCACTTCATACTAATAAAGAGCCGTCAAAATACCAAACCATAATGATAAAGTATATTTTGCCAAAAATTAAATATTGAACTAATGAAATACATCACTTTAAGATTCAGTAATATAAACTTTAAATTCTATTCTAAAACCCGTTTTGCCTCATTTAAAATACTATTTTATATAATCTGGCATCCGGAAAAATTTAACTTGTTACCGGACTTTACGCGATAACATATTTTGAAATAAACTAGATTTAAAAATGTAATTTTCGAGGAAAAAACTATATTTTTTCCATTAAATGGAAGTTGTCGTGCAACAAAACAAGTTTTTCTGGCATATCAGGACGTAGTTTATTTAATATAGTTAAACCATTTATTTATTTTCATCCGCAAGAGGTCGATATTTATTGAGAAATGAGGTTAGTTTTCAGGAATAATTGAGCAATATATTATCCGGTATCCTGCAGTCAAATTGTTCGGAATTATCCGGTATTCAGAATATTCAATTCACTATCCGGATCCCATCCCTAAAGGAATTGTGTCCAATAAAAATGAGTGTCAAAAACAGAATATTGAAATTTCGACACTACAGAGTTAATCACGGCCCAATCACCAAATTACTAATACTACAATAAAATTATAGCAATATGTTACAATATTATTGAGAGCACATGTTATTACAAGGCCCTATTTGCTAACAGAATGTGCCTGTTTACAAAACGTTTGGTTTATAATGCAGAGAAATAAATAGTAGTTATATATGTGTTGCGAGAGATCCATCGTAAAAATCGCAATAAAATATAAAGGCAAATAAAATTGGAAAAGAATTTCCAAAATTTAGTAGAATACGTATGCAGTGCTCGGGGAGAGAAAATAAATAAATCAAATGATATCAATCACATCTGTTTATAGCGATGCGAAGCAATTAGTGAAGAAATGGGAACTGTTATCAATACATTTATATAAGACAGTTGACAGAACAGCGTTATCTTGCCGTACGACAAAATTAAGTAGTAAGGTATACCTATGCATATACCTGTTATATTTTTATTAAGTAGGGCAGTCAGAATTTTTTATTGTGCGTCCCATCTTAGGACCCAAGCTGCCTCTACAAAAGTATGACTCATTCTTAATTTTTTTTAAATAAAATGGACATGATAGGAATGCGAAGGAAACGAGCTTCACTTAAATTATATCAAAAATACATGAAAACCAAATTTAAAAGCAAACCCTTTTGCGCATATTTTTGAACAATTTTCTCTTCTGACAATTGAGAAATTTGGAAATGGACTGGGTTGGGCCGAAGGCCAAGGGTAAAATGGGCTTGATACTTCTGATTAAAAAATTTTGCTCCTTGAAATAGATTCTTGCCAGTGCTGATATGATTTGATAATGAAAATGTTAATTGATTGGTTTTGTAGCTATAAGTAAAATGAATTTAGTAGGTGGGCTTGCAATAATGTAAAGGGATTGAGTCAAGCAAACAGTATGACTACAAGAAAGTGAATACCAGTTTTTTTTGCTCCTGCTATTTAGTACAGCCGAGATGTATTCAGCGCTAATGTTGATTATTTGGCCGGATTTAAATGAGTATAGAACCTTAAGTTATCATAGAGAAGCCGAATACAATACCATAGCTTTTATAGAGCTCTGAATAGCATAGGAGGATTAGCATGATTGCGTTTAACTTTTGAAATGACTAACTAAATATTTAAATTTTTATTATTTCATTTTTAAATATGTGCTCAAAATGAGCTAAAAATTGAAGCGTTCTCAAAGTTATGACAGGCCTCATTTTCGCAAACTATATGAATGTTTGAGAAATGTGACTTCTTCAAGGGCATTTAAAATCTAATGAAGAATTACTATGAAACCAACATGTGCGTCAGCAGACTCCGCGTCCACCACTGCTAACAACTGGATTGTGATTACAACTTTAGGCGTTAAAGTAACTAAAAGAACTAAAGATATATTTCATAGTGCGGAACGCAATTGTTTAACATTTTGTTTTATTAAAAACTGCTGTAATTCCATCCACTGAATAGTATATTTACTCAAAGACGTTCCAAGATACGCCCACTTATAAAATTCTTTCAGACAACGAAATCAAAGAGAAAGATCGCAGAAATCAGTCACAGTTTAAGGAAATTGTTGCACGTACATTAAAAGATTGATGGTATTTGAACAGTGACATAGTTCACACCGGCATCGATGATATTCCGTTAAATCAATTTATTATAAAAGTAGGTTCCCTTTATTTCCAATAAATTACTCGAAATTCGAAAATTAATTTTACCATACACAAAGCCCGCGACTAGATTGATGTTTCCAATGATACACGATTCACTCAACTCAGTCGGGATTTCAATTAACGCACTTTCATTAGTGATCTACTAAAATTTTGTTGAAACTTCTGCTGTTAAAAATATTTAACAAGTTAACATTGCACTTTTCAAGACTATAGCTTTCTAATTAAAATGAATTCTTATTATAAGAATAGGCTTACATTGTTTGAGTTAACCCGAAACTTTCAAAATTCTACAATTCTGTTATTAATGGTAACGAATATCATTCCAATGCAGGAAGTTTTTGGTGGGGAGTAATACGATAGACTTTACTTACATATAGGTAATACAGACAATTTAAATTCCTTAAATTTAATTTGTATTAGCGTTAACTCACTAGCACATTTTGTAATTAAATTAAATGCAATATTTTAAGGTAGTAATCCAACATGAAGATTCTGGAAATGGCAAATTTAGGCGAATTCCAAGAGCTTCTATCTGCTTCTCAGTGTTCAATTTTGTAAAAGATATATGACATAACGCATTTCAGATGTATGCAAAAATAATGTAAATAAATATACTTAAATGGTAAGAGAAAGTACTCATTAAACCCAAACACCCTATTGTACCTTAAATTCACAAACCATTTCGTCCACACTCTCAAACAATTTTATCCGGCCTATTAGGATAGTTGGGAATATTGGGATTTTTACACATTTATGGATAAGTGGGTTTCCCTGTCATGTTGAAAATTTCTGATAAAAATTATTCTTGTTGTTTGACGTATTAACATTTTTCAATGGAAAATTCCATTGTTGCAAAAACAATTAATCCTCAAATGTTATTTCTGTATTCGGTTAATATTAATTGGAGTCCAATGGCCTCCACAATTTTCAGTGCTTGATTATACAATATTTAGTGCAATAGAATGAAATAGCATTTCTATATCTAAATAATTAGAATATCTATTAATCAAATTTGTAACTTAAATCTACATTAATATCTTAAAAACAATTTCAACTTGTAAAAAACTATGTATTTAAGATTTGTGTATGAGAAAAAATGTCTAAAAAATTTTAAAAATGTATTTTTGCACTATTCTGCCATTTCGTATATGATTCTCACGTGTCTCTTTTTGTATTTTTTTTGTAAAACTAGAGGACAGTTCTAAAAAGCAATCATGAAATGTTGTGAGCAAATGTTTAGTTGACAAATCGGACGAATGGATCAGGTTTTCCTATCGTGTTCTTGTGGGCAGATAACACGGCACCTTTTTGCAGCTCTGGATGACGACACCGGTAGTAATTCTTGTAGAGCAGGAGCTGCTGAAAGAGGAGGGACTAGTTTCTTGGCAAATGCAATAAAAAATAGTAGACCTTCGTGTGACTTCCCTAATTTGCAATCTGGGAAAACTTCAGTATGAAGAATAAATGCATTCAAGCATGCTAAATCAACAATATTGCAGAAGACTGCGACAAACCATCTGCGAGCCTTGTACTTTACACTATAAGAATAAAGTTTTTGTATCAATGATGTCCAGACCTCCCTTTGTTTTAGTATAATCGATTGTTGCGAGTGTATCATGTTGCGAGGACAGAAGAATGACATGCTTATTTGTTTTTGCTAAATACAAAACCATTTGAATGCTGTCTTCTCTTGATGTTCTCAAAGTTCGTTAAGCACTTCTAATTGTTCCCAAGCGTGTGATGTTATGGGTTAGAAGAGATCTAGCAAATCTCAAGGACGTGAAGAAGTTATCTGTACTTACTTCGACTTTCGTATTCTAAGTAAATTTCCTAAAACTATCTATTAAAATAATAATTCTGCTAGCTAAATTAATTTATTAGCTTCTTGGCAAAAATCTTGCGAATTTGCTGTGGGATCAGTGGATCCAATTATCATCATCAGAGGGTTAAATTGTTTCTACTCTTACTGTTCATATAATAAGGCGGGAGAAAGGTCATGACAGCAATAACTATCATTAACTATTTGGTTTTCTGTAAATAGACCACCCCAGTTTTGTCGTCAGAATTCGACGCACCGTAGACTTAGGATTAGGTGCTTTCATATTTTAGATATCTATATTATTTAGTGAGTTATGAGCATTTAAATACTACTCCTCAAATAATATCACAAAAATCGACCTACAATTTGGAGTATTACGGATTTAAAAGTAATTTCTTTATGTATTATTAAAAGGACAAGCCAGTTATATGAAAAATAAAAAAGCAACAGAAACATTGGAAATTTAGAATGAGTTGTAAAAACATTATACGTCTAAAGAATTTCAAAGAGTTTATCTACAAAGTTAGTTAAAACACCTTCTATAAATAGCTTGCAGAGCACTGGCTTCTGAGACACTTAGAATTGAAAAGTAATCAAAATATTTATGCACGTTTGATCAAAGACTACAAAAGTTCAAAAACTTCGAAATATTGATCATCAGTTTCCTTGACGACAGGACTTTTTCTTTTCATCCTGAGTGATTTCCTAGAAAATCCTGAAAAATCTAAAAGGAAAATCAAAAAATATTTCATATACATTTGTTTAAAGTAAATTTTAAAATAGAAATTAATCTTAAACTGAATAGAAATTCTTGAAATTTTTCATGGTTTCTTGAAAGCTTTAAAGGCTTAAAATCAGACTGTCAACGAGCACAAAACGAGCCTTTCTTAAGCAAAGCAAATTTATTGTACTGCTTTTTAATTTGATTATGCAGATATTTCTTATTTTTCATTCAATATGCCTTTCTTATAATCTTATTTTAGAAATGTTTATTAAATAATAGAAAGAGCTATGTAAAAAATTATGAGAGAGCAATATTTTTAAAAAAATATTGAGCCTCTTTGAAATATTTTATGTGGGAGCTGAGCTTAAAAATTTCGGCTCATTGACAAGTCTGTTTATAGTTCACTAACTAATGAAGACTTCCAAATAGCAGCACAAGATGAAAGAGTATTTTCTCTAACTTTCGGTCTTAAATCGCGACCAGCATACCGTTAAGGAAAGTCCTCAATCGCAGGCGCCTTAGGTGTCGCAAACTCCGACTTTGCACACGGCATGACTCAATGGGATTGGTTTACTATCTACATAAAAGAAATAGTTATATTAGTTGTTGCTACTATAGGTCTTTCGACCTCCTGACAACCTGAACATTAGGAACAGTGAACATTTATAAAATGGAATTTTCAATAAAAAGGTCGCAGATATACACTTTGGTACAAATCTTCAATATTGAATTCGAGCTCGCTCACCAATAGTTTTGTCGTTTTCTCGTAATTTCCACACTTTATGATAGCCTTGAAGAAAATTGTTTCAAAAATTTGGAAACACAGTTTGTCCTTTATAAATTACATAAACAGTTAATAGACTTTTCTTAACAAAGGGTGCAGAATATAATAAAAATATTGTGTAATTCATTAGCATTTCTAGTTGTCTGATGTTATTCAGTCACTTTGTTTTCTTAAAAACAGACTTCTTTCCCAGCAAGAATTAACCATTAAAAATATGGAGTTGAAAATGTATTCAATTTCACAGAAAAATACGGCTGCGCCATTATCTCTCTTGAGTCAAATTACTCTAATCTTAATTTTATGAAGAAACTACTTTGATTGCAAAATAGGGAGATGTCACCATCTCATTCCAAATTAATTCCAAAAATCTGAATGCGTTTTGAAGCAGCTCTTGTGTTCCAGACTTGTAACTCGGCTTATCAACAGTTGACCAAACTAAACCATTTAACACCAACCCAACATTTTACATTTTTACTTAAGTGTATTCCATAAATAGCTTAACGCAATATCAACCCTAATACATATTACTAGAATTCTGTAGATTTATAAATTTACATTGGGTTTGGTTCTAATGCTTGTGTAGGCTGCAGTAAAATTAGATGGGCAATGACAATGTAATTATTCGATCCCCTCTACGATTTTCCGTAATTATTGACTCCGCTCTGTACAAATCTCATAGTAACTTCTAAGGGGAAATTTCATTTCTTAATAATATTACAAAAATTAAGGTAATCGCCTAAAATATTCGTACATGGGAGAGTTCAGTCTGCTTATTAACATATTTGAATTTCGACATCATTTTGTAAATATTCTTAGTAAAAAATAGAGGCGTTCGCGCTGTACTATGGAAAACGATTTCAAGTGTCCGCTTTGAACGCCCATTTCGAATTTATCATAGTACAGAGCGCATTTTATTTTAATTACTTGTAACTACTAGAATATAAAATGTACCAGTAGCCCAATCAAGATTAGGCACATGCATTATTCACTCAAATCAATTACTTGAAAGTTTCTAAAAGACATATAGCTATTTTACGTCAAATTTAGATGGTTATTATGCATTCTAAATCATGAAAACACAATATGAATTAGTATTAATATAGGAATACAGTCGAATCTCTCCAAAGTTAAATTCAAGGAACTGAACAAATAAAGTAACTATGGGGATGTGTTAACCTTAGAGAGGTTGCTATAGAATCGGAATGCCAACATCAGGGACGTCGAGAGGCGATAGTTGCTCCAAAAAGATTTGAGTCCAAGGACATAAGAACATTAGTGTAACGTGTTGACAAAGCCACTGTTTCACATTGCAAACGCTTAATAACTAACAATAATTTCTAAAAAAGTACAAACAATTGATTCAATGCAATTGCATGTATCTATATAAAACACAATAATAGATGGCGCAATTTTGTAAATCGTTAACTTAAGATAGGAAAATTGTGTCGCAAACTAGTAAGCTTAATTAACAATTACGAGAAATTAACTATAGAGAGGTTAAGTTTAGAGAGGTTGTTTTTAGTGATTTTGGACAAAATTCAAGTGGAATAGTATACTTTGGTTATGGAGAGAGATTAACTTTAGAAAGGTTGAATTTAAAGAGGTTCGACTGTAATAAAATTTCAAGATAAATGAACTTTGTAGTACCAAAATCGTAAAATGTTTAAAAATGTGAGTAGCATTCTGGTATACATTACATGTTGGGGTGACTAGGATCAAATGTAACATGCGCTTATTAATTAACTAGTTTGCACGCGCTCGCATTTTGCGATAAAAACAGTAAAGAAAAAATGTAATTGTGGCTAGTCGATACACAAAGATGATCAGAAATAGTTTACACAGAATTAAATTTTCTGGCCAACCATTCGTGACTACCTATTTAAGTGACAATTTAAGTACAATAAATTTCAAGATATTAATATTGAAAATTCACTTAATATTTACTAATGCCTACATTTAAAACCTTCTAGAAAATTCAATATTGATATTTCTGTAGCAATTTCAACTCATTCTAGCTGTTTACTGGCAGTTGCAGATAATTTTGAAATAAAAATTTAATGATTGCAAATGATTAATTTCACTTCTCAATTGCGATAAAATTCCTGGCCGATATAAAGAGAAATCAAAATATGACAAACATCTACCCAATGGCAACATACACACATAATTCTGATTTACGAAATAGACAAAGACCTTCTTACACGTACCCACGGGTACCGAAAATGAAATATTCTTTGCTGCTATTAATATATTTGAAAAAGTGTCAGTTAATTTCTAAACATAATTGACGCTTTTTATATGTTAATATTTTTAACATTTTATCTATGTCAGTGTTTCTTTAAAAAACCACACGCCGGTATATGCAAAACTTAGTCTTTAATTGAAAGTTCACCTGCATTGATGATGTACGGGTACGGAAAAGCTCTTCATTCTACATGCATGTGTATTTCAAAAAAAATGTTTCAAAAAAATTAACATATAATGATATGTGTTGCAAATTTTATTAAAAATTGTTAAAGTATTTAATAGCACAGCAAAAAAATTTCGAGTATGGGTAGAAAAGTTGCGACTATGAGTAAGAAAGTATTGTTTGACGGATGCGTGCAGGGTTAGAATACTACCGAACCCCACTAACTTGTACCCACCCGTACTCAGACATTACTAATGCATATATGTACATCTACATGAACATTACTTAAACAATGATTAAATTGCGACATGACTTAAGGTTTATTGCACACCAACAATAAATAAACAGTGGGAGTGATCCATACAAAATAAAACTTAATGGCAGATGTCTTAATCATTACATGAGAAACACAAACACATAGTTCTGTTGATATAAAAGGCTTTCAATATTTCTTAACAGGCTAGGATATAATGTTCAAAAACCTGGACAAACCGGTTTGTTACTTTAAAGTAACTCTAGTAGAAGTAGGCAATTGACATTGTAATATTAAATTGTGAAATATAAATCACACAATAGAGAGTGATTGCATACGTTTCATTATAAAGTTTTTGAATGCAATAAATTCTGTTTTGATTTATTCAGCTGAAAGTACACTTGTGACATTTCTAAAGTCAACTTTACAAGAAACACATTGCACAACTTTCAAGTAAATTGTAGTTGAATACTACGCAGTGACTGATTGTAGTTATATCAAACTTTACAGCAAGATGTGTTTCAACTAGTTCTTTGATATTTTTACACAAGTTAATGCTAAGAACATATTTTAATAATATAATATTGAATTTTACCTATTTCAAAACTTAGTAATAACAAGAAGGCCTCTGTTAACACCTGTAGGTCAAAATCAATTAGTTGTTGCAAAACTTGCCTAACAGCATCGTCTACCAGATAATAGAAAATTTGTAGTATAAAGCTACTTGAAAAGCTGTGAAAACGTAACCAATTAAACTCCAATATTTTCAGAGTTAAATTTCGAAATTGCTGACTTAATAGAGTTTGTATCCCTTCTTGGCAGAAGACTTTCGGTACTGACTAAACTGAAATCTTAAAATGAAATAAAATATTTAAGAAAACTAGGCTATAAAATTCTGAATAAATATCACGTTTGTGCCGTGAAACGGCTGATAGATTTGGCTTAACATAAATTAATTATATTGTTTCAAAAAATTTGACAAATTTTAAATGAAATTAAAAAGACACACTTAATTCGTTAATTTGTCGTCATTTGGTGCAGAAAATGAAACATGCTTTTTTAAGAGTGTTGGAAGCGGCCAAATTTACTCTGGGCGATGGGTAGTTCGATTTTTAACAATATATTACACATTTAATACGAGTTTATTAACCATGGATTCATACGAACTAATAGTATGCAATACAGTATTACTCATTCTAGCCTATACTATGCCTATGGTTTTTAGAAACTGAAGTCCTGGAGTGGTCGCAAAATGCAGTTCCAGCTCTGCATCCTAATTAACATTNAGTCTTTTGTAAGGTGCGCACTGTGGCCATAAACTACAAAGTTGAGAACCTCTCGTTTCGCCTAGAAAGCCATTAAAATTCTGGAAAACACGCAAGAAACGTGACAGCTTCAACATCTTGTCAGCAGCCTTTCTCATCAACGCCCTAAGAAAACAAGTTCGAGCAGGATTTGACTTCTGCATTACTTCGGTCTGGCATACCGCTTTCAGTTGTGGAAAAATCACATTTAAATCATTCATGGAGAAACTATACAGCGAAATTAGGGTAAAAGTAACAAAAAATTTGCTAAGGAGGATTTTTCAATAATTGTTACCGAAGCAAGAGACGCATTTTTAAGATCTCCCTTTGGAGTGTTACTTCAGTCTCTTGTGGCAGCGGAAAAACCCGTGTTAGTTGAATTAGTGGAATTTGAGAGAAAGAAACCACCGAACTNTACTCATTCTAGCCTATACTATGCCTATGGTTTTTAGAAACTGAAGTCCTGGAGTGGTCGCAAAATGCAGTTCCAGCTCTGCATCCTAATTAACATTAAAAAATAAGCAAACCAGTGTCTGAATATAAAAATGTGAATTAATTCAATTGAATTGAATGGGTTTCAATTGTGGAAATCAACAACCGTAATTTGAAAATAATTATTCAAATTATGCAATTTCATTCAGTTAAATTTTTTACTATTGTGAGAGAGAAGATAAATCCGTGCACTGTTAAAAAACAGCCACAATTTTACATCAATCTATTGATTACCAACTTTCATTAAACATTAAAATGTTGCTTAGTCCAACACAAGTGGGCACTATGTCCAAAGACATGCAATAAAGAACAAAGTAGAAATATCAAAAATACATGTCTACTTAGCAGTGGAATTTGGCAGGACAAAAAGGGGCTTATCAAGGGGTTAGGGAGCGTTGAGTACTAAGTTCACCACTTGGATACATATAGATATGGACAATTTGTCCATAGACAGAACGCCCACTATATATAAGTTAAATTGAGTACTGTAAGATTGTGAAATTTCGAATTTCGAGAAATCCCTAAATGTCAAAGAATTTGTTCTTTCACTTACCAAATTTCATAATACTCTAAAATATCAAGACATTTGATGCATTTATCATATATATATATACATATATATATATATATATATATATATATATATATATATATATATATATATACTGCCGGACATTGATTTGGCAATTCTTTATTTCGGCATGTTCTACTTCTTTTTAGCAAAAACTGTTCAAATAAATAGTAGTAATTAGAGGTAAAAACCTATATTCAACTTTATTTTAGTTAAAAAACTTTTTCAGGATCGTGTTAGACATTGGTTTGACAACTAAGAGCAAAATATAATAAATGCTATTTTTAATAATCTTACCTTTCCGCTCAATAACACTCATGCATCGTTTATTTATGCTTTCTATGACCTTTGTAACATATTTTTTTACTTAAATTATCACAGAAAAGGCGAATGTCGGCAATCAATTTCACTTTACTTGAAAATTGTCTTCCACCACTATAAACATCTCGTACTAGCGGTGACCAGACGTTTTCAATTGGATTAAGGTCAGGACTAAGTGATGGCCAATCCAAAGCGTCAATTCCCTGTTCTTTAAGCCAAAACTTTGTCAAAAACGATGCATGGCAGATGCATTGTCTTGTTGAAGAACAAAATTAGATGGATGATAAAGGTCTTTAAATGGCAGAAGGTACTCAGAAAGAAGCTGAATGTAATCATCGGACTTTCTGCCAGCTACTATAACTAATTCGCTTTTTCCATGAACACTAACAGCCGCCAATATCATTACTGAACCACCACCACTATGACGTTTCGAATAGTACTGAGGTTCCTTCAGTAGATCGTGTCAATAGAACTGGCAGCCATCAGGACCATCTAAATTAAAATTCTTCTCATCGGTAAAAGCCGCATTATCCTAGTTAGTGTTCTGTATTAGGTTATTTTTTGGCAAATTCAACTCGTTTCTTTCTATGCTTCTTTGTTAATATTGGTGTCGATTTTCTTTTCGCGTACTTTAAATTTTTTGCTTCACTGAGTATTCTACGGACATGCCGTGCACTCACAGTAACATCCAAATCGTGTTTAATCTTTGTAGATGAATTTCCAGTGTTCGATGCCTCTCTAATGATGGTTCTTTTCTCACGAGTAGTGAGAACGGGTGTCTGTCCTTGCATAGATGATCGTTTTTTTCCATTTTCTCGTTTCAAAAATGAACTAATACATGTAGTTGATGCTTGCCGATTAAGTTTGGTAGCAATTCATTGCTGAGACAATCCAGCTTCAAAATATGCTTTAATTTTTGTTTTTTTCGTCATGGGAAAGTTCTGGAGCAGAACCCATATTTGATGATTATTTATAGGTTTCTGGGAGCTGCAGCGCAAATTAAGAAGTGCTCCAGGTATTTAAAATTGCTCTACGTAACAGTTTATAAAGAAAAAGTAAAGTTTATTGAAGTTAGAGTTTATTTTAATGGTTATATATTTTTAATTGTCGAACCAATGTCCAACACGATCCTGAAAAATTGAATATTTTTTCTATTAAGTTCTTAGTAAAAAGTTTTTTTACCTAAAATAAAGTTGAATATGGGTTTTTACCCCTAATTACTACTATTTATTTGGTCGGTTTTTGCTAAAAAGAAGTAGAACATGCCGAAATGAAGAATTGCCAAATCAATGCCCGGCACTACATATATATATATATATATATATATATATATATATTTACTAGTAAATAAAGAGAACATAAAAAAGGACAATCAACATCACATGCTTTGAAGAAAATTTACAATATCTGTCTAAACGAATTGGATAGAAAACCAAGCATTATACAAATACTTATGGTGGACTTTGTAAAAGCCTTTAACACTGTTAAACACGATGTTTTACTTAATAAACTCGATCAGTATGAAAAAATTCGTAAATATTTACCATGGTATAATTCATTTCTAAGAGAAAAAATTCTTATAACAAAATTCAAGTGCTAAACTCAAACCAAAGGGCGTTCCTAAAGGCACAGTATGTGGCCCTAGATTATTTCCAGTAATTATAAAAGAAATAAAGCTTATTCATGAAAAAAATTTTATTGTAAAATATGCTGATGATTTGACAACCACAGTAATATGTACAGAGATTGATAAAGCCCAAAATGATTTTGGTAACATATCTAAAACAGCAATACAAAATTGATTATCTATTAATAAAGCGAAAACTAATGAAATGGTAGTAAATGCATCAAAAACTTTGTTGACAAGAGAAACATGGAGATTAAACGTACAGAAGAAATCAATCTTTTAGGTGTATATTTCAATTCATCATTAAACCGTAATTCAGAAATTCAAAGTAGATTAAAAGAGGCAGAAAGGCACTAGTAATGTAATCTTAAAAAGAAAAAGTTTCAATGAAAAAGACTTGATGCTTTTCTATAACTCACAAATCTTAGCAAATTAACATATGCACAAATATTATTTACAAAGCAAAGATTGAAAATTTGAACTATATATCTTCAAGAGCCATAAAAATATTGAATACGAGTATTACAACAATTAGTGATGTAATTAAAAATAGAGTAAGAATGTATAAAAATTAAAAATAATCATAATCACTCTTTAAGTAAGATGCTAAACTAATATGCAAAAAGTCAAAGTGGAAGTATAAAAAGTTATCGTTTGCCTTTTTGTAAAACCAATTACAAAAAAAATTGTTTTTATTTCCTAAACTCAACCTCAAATTCAAAGGAATTAGAATGGAGTTTGCAACATATAATTTGTATGTGAGTTCAATATTGTTTTTGATAACTATATAACAAGCATTTATGCACCTACACCACAATTCTTTACCTGTCTTTACACAACTAGATTACTTGAATACTTTACTTCCCATGTAGCCACCACCAGTGGTCCACTGGTGGGGAATGAGTGGCATGGGTGGCCACCAGTTCCCACCAGTGGACNGTATATATATATATATATATATATATATATATCAACTCTCTCTCATAGTGATGGAATATTCTTGATAAGAGCCTTACTTCAAAAAAAATTGTTAACATTATTTATTGTCTGGATTAGAACAATGCCTAAATTTTTTTTCAATATCTACCTTCGTAGAATACGAAAGCTAATTCTTAAGAACCAGAGACGAAACCGTGATTTTAAATATTATTCATAAAAAATAGATTAAAATGTATAGAATAAACATTCCTTACAAACAGTTATTAATTAAAAGCACACCAAACATTCACTATTATGAGTGCCAATATAAGTATTTTAATTTTTGACACAATCATGGCTAATGAAAAATGGAGTGCTCATTTAATGCATATAAAAGT
Organism: Hofstenia miamia; assembly: GCA_900660155.1. Taxonomy (NCBI): domain Eukaryota; kingdom Metazoa; phylum Xenacoelomorpha; order Acoela; family Hofsteniidae; genus Hofstenia; species Hofstenia miamia. The sequence goes on along the minus strand of CABFPE010000018.1, from coordinate 847,250 downwards.
CAAGAGACTTCACACCCTAGTGAGCACCAGCTTTAATTGTTTGAAGGCTCGGTCATTAATATTCATACAGTCACTTTCTGAAGTTAATGTTTCGGAAAAAGCAGATTAAATGTATACAACACATAATAAGTTTATTAACCATCATCGACTTAAAAACCAGTAGACTATCTAACGGAAGATTTTCCTAATGGCCAAACACATCCTAATTTGAAGGAAACATTTCACAACTAAGAATCACTATTTTACACTTGCTTAATATAAGGCTGACCACTCGAAATACGTTGAAAAAATTAACTTCAATCGATTGAACGATTAGGCGGTCTCTTGAAACAACTGGAGTAGACTATTTATTTATTAATAGATATTAATAACAACTACAATGTAAAATATGGGGCTCATGAAATATTCAGTTGGAACATATTTCAATAAGGAAGCACCACTTAATAATTCATAGTCATGATGTAAAGACTCATTCCAACAAAACTTATATTCATAATGCAAATAACAATCACTGAATCGGCTCAAGTAAGTTCAGAAGAATTAATTAAGAAAGTCTGTCATTTTGATGACATACACAGCAATTCACAGAAAACATCTGCATAAAAATTGAAGCGGGAAACAAACGAAAACATTTGACAGGAATTCAAAGACTGTTTTGAGGAGAAACGTGTAATGCTTACAAAACTCTAGTTTGTTCCAAAGAAATTGTTGAAACCAGACTCAGACTTCCAGACATGATTTAATAACTTTTAAAAGGTTCAATTTTATTGAACAAAATTATATGTACCAATGAAAATATCAGTTCTTAAGTAGTTTTCGTAAAATTCGATAAAATCAATGAAACTTAAACAAATGTACACAACATAAATGAACAAAAAAGCTAAGGAAAGCATGGGGGAGAAGTTCAGAACGCTTGACACTGAAAGCCTTAAATAATTTATTTTCTGTAACATTAGATCTCAATATTTTGGACTTTTTTATTACTACTAGATTAAGTTATCGATAATTGATAAATCCTGCTTCACAAAAAAATTTTCATATTAAATTAATTTTTTTAAAATCATTACAGTTAGAAGAAATCTAAAAAAGCAAAGAATATTTGAGGACAATCATAGCAGGTGTACAACTACATAGAAGGTTTGATTAAATAATAAAAACCACAACAACGATTAGTTAGTTGATAGAATTAAATTTGTAAATACATTTATTTGTTAAATCTATAATATGGAATGTACACATACACAGAGTGTTCAAAAGGCACTGCGCACTGAAGCTCTATGTTTAAAGGATTTTGTTTAAAGAAATGTAAGTTTAAAATAATTGTTTATTTTGACTGAAAGATGGTGTTGACGGTTGAACAGCACGTGTTTTTAGTGTATCATATTTTTCGACTGAAACTTGAAGAAAAAGCTATCCCTTCATCCATATAAAGTGAACATTCTTCATTACCTGAGAAAAGAAGATTCTAAAGCACATGTGTATTTCTGTGGATTGTATTCGTATCAAAAGACAGAGAGAATTTAATGGACCGCACACTTTTATCGACGAGGCTTAATTTCACCTTTGGGTTTTGTTATTCTTAAAACACCCCTCATTTAGAATGCTAAATTCGTTACAAATTTAAAGAAAAGCCTATGCACGACCAGAAGATGAGTGTTTGGAGTGCTAATTCTCGTAAATTCATCATTGTTCATACTTTTTCAGAACAATACTGGGGCCATATAATCCAACCATTCACTTCCCAGCTTTAATAACAGGAACTTTGAGAATGATGGTTCTAGCAGTGTCACACCACTGTGGACACTATGTAGCTTTCTCAGAATACTTCGAAATCCGTGTCATCCCTCGAGAAATGTGTTCTGCTCAGTCATCTGATTTGATCCCTGCTTGAATTTTCTTATGGGGTGTTCTGAAAGAAACAGTTTTCTCTAGGAATCCACTCACTGCTATTATGCTTCAAACAACGATAACAACAAACATCGAATATGGACTGTAGAAATATAAAGTGATCTTTCGGACAAGCTGTAGTATATTCAATATTAATTTATTTTGATTTGCAATTTGTATGTATAGTGATAAAATGTATTATAAAAATTGCGATTTACACATAGGGTTATCATCAGAGTGGGAAACGTGTCAAGTCATTCTTAAACGGGACGGTTAACGAGTCATTTGTACTCGTTAGTGTAGAAGAACACAAACAGATTTATGGTACATTTTAAGAAGTCAAATATTTGAAGCAGTGAAAAGATTTTATATAATTATGAATTTTTTTATTGATTTCGTATGGTTTTTATTGACACTTTTATGCAAAGGATTTTGGTATTACATCAGTAATCTTTTTTTGATAAGGTCGGGTCAGTCCCAACCTAGTCATCAAAGTGACACAAGCAACCCAAAGAAAACATCAAGAAAACGACGCATTTGACAAGTGCATTGACAGTGAGGTGGCATACCGACTCTAGCAAATGACAAGTGTAGATGGAGATTCAATTTATTGAAATGATGAAAGAAGTCGAGAAACTCTTAGCGTTTAATTCCCAAATTAGCATAGCGTTATAGTCTGTAAGATTAGCGGCACATAATTCAAGATGTCTATCAGTCAACAACCGAGGTAATTACACAGTGTGGAAGACAAATATTGTCATCAACATCCTATAATTTATTCGAAATCATTGAGGTGAATAATTAGCGAAATAGGAATCGCAAAACCGTAATTTCAATATTATATACATCTACATGTACAAAACTACAGAGGTGGAATGTTAGGGTTATTAAATAATCGAAATTAAGGAAATAACCGATTATAGAATTATAACGATTATAGTCGGATCGAAATTGTAAATGGAGCGTATTTTTTGGCCCTGGCTTCAGCCCAGGCCAACCCTGTTTTCAATCGTGAGATTTCGCTTGCCAGGCCGAAATTTACCAAAAAAGGTTTCAGGAAAGTAGAGTTCTGCGGTACCATGTCTCATGGGATTTACTGTGCAAAATATTTAAATGGAACTGGGACCATATATGGCTTATCTCAGCACATCATTATGACAGCGATATCTAATTTATTAAAAAATGACGGCCCGTCCTTTGATTCTCAAGAGATATCCGACCCCAGTACAGCAATCATTGCTAAAAGCCTCTTACAAGCAATGCATTTGCTGTGTCAAGTTAATTCATCAAGCAAAGCGTAAGTTTAAAACAGCTTCGACTCATTGGTTGATTGGTTTTATGGTCTACTTTCCTCATTGCCAGCGGTATTCGTTTGATTATAATGATGATTGTAATCAAAATGGTCGTAAACACAACGTTATTTAATGCATAGGTTCTAAGGGAGCTTTGTACGATATTTAGGGTGAGCTTTCCGTGGTTCTCACAGCATTATATAACAAGTCGTAACGGATGTATTTGATTGTTTTTGAAAACAAATTATAAAAACAGTTTTATGTTTATCGACGAATAGTAAGTCTTTGAAAATCTTAGTCAAAATTGATATCCGATTCCTGGTATTGCCAAAACAATTAAGACGCTGGGTTCTTGTGATTGGTTTTTAGATAGTCTATCAATGTCCCAGGTGGCACTTATTTTTGCATTACATCTTTTTAAATTTAAGAAATTAAAGCTTTGTATAGGAAAGACCTCATTACAGCCCCTTCAATAATAATATTGTTCCATATATCCTGTAGTTTGTTCCCTCACAGTGACCAAATTAGAGAAAGAAATTCAAGCAACAATTGTGCAATTTTTTACGTTACCACCTACATCAGCAACAATTGAATTCTTGCTACAGGCCTACTCTTATGCTTAAGCGTCGCCATGCTTGATAATACGCGCTTGACAAAATTTCGATTTACTTGGATTTCTGCTGTAATACGCAAAAAAGCAGTAATCTGTGTGTTAAAAAAATTACAATACAATATTTCTAAAGACTGTCCATCAATTCATTTTGATGAGTATGGCATTGGGAATAAAACTCAAATTTCACTAGTGAATTAATAGACAAAATGACAATCCTTTTAATATTAAAAGTCTTTGACATCTAGAAATTTCACACATTGTAAATTCTGGTGGGCATATATCTACACAACGATGGGCTAGCATATTAGCATTGTAGGAGCTGCCACAGGCCCTGCGCATGGTTAAGCAAACATTTTTTAAATTTTTAAAATATCATTTATGGTCTGTTGTTTGCAACGAAACTACCTTTTTGCATGTATCAGCCAGTGCTGTAAATTGCTTTTCCAGTAGCCATTTTAAGATTGCTTCATTGGTTATTTTTGTTTTTGTAGAATGTACTGTAGATCAGATCTATAAAATATTAAATTACTTCTCGATCATTATCAATAATTCCAATCAATTAGCTACATGCCCCGAACTTGGTTAATTAGGCCCTGCATTTACATGTCCAAAAGAAGTCGACCTAAACTTTGTTGGATAATTGGCCATGTTAAAACATCTGCACAGGTGAATAAATTCAATTGTTTTCTTCAAATATCTCTAAGTAATAGGAATAAAACTAATGAAAAAAGGATTAAAACTTCTTATAATCTTCATTATCAAATAAATACACTACGAAAATGCGCCATTCAAAACTAATTTCAATGGACGATTATGTGAATGGTTGATGAGGGGAATTGATCAAATTTTGATTTAGTAATAAAAACTAACCTACTTCCTGTTATCGAATTTCCATAATCCTCCCCCAATCCGATTTGGATTATGACATTTCACATAAAACAAATAAAAATTTGGATCCACAAAAAATCACAATTTGGAACATTACCCTTTGTACTGGTAGTAATTTGCAATTTTCATTCGCAGCGCAAAAACACGGAAACCAAATAAGAAAGAACAGGGTCCGCTGAAACCGAAAGAGCTGATTTTACTTTTTACACTTCAATAAATAATCATCACTATTAAATGTATCCTTAAGTTGTCTTTTATATCCAAATTTTCAAGAAATTCCCCAAGCCTATGATGAAATTTGCAAATCCTGAAATATGGACACATCTACTGTTGAACGCTCTCAAACGTGATGTTGAATTGCTGTGGCTGAAGCACTTGAAAAATTCACTAAGTTTCATTGCAAATTTCATTTTTTGAAAAAAGTTTTAAATTTTCACCATTCCTAATGTTCAGGTAATCGGATAGTTGAAAGCCCATGGAACCAACAACAAAATGTAAATGATTCATTTTATGTAGATAGACCCAGGGCCCACTAAATTATTTAATAGGACCTGATAGACCGCCCGACACCCCCAACCCGATGTCATGTGCAATGCTAGTGGTCGCGCGCAACGACAAGTGACCGGTTGCGGTTTATAAGTGAAAATGAAAGAGGAGACACTTCTCTATCTTGTGGTGCTTTCCATTTTGGATGTCTTTACTGCTTCTTTTAAAAATTCTCAATAAACCATAAAAAATTCATAGGCAGCTTAAGGTTTACATTAAACATTAATTTCTATTTTAAATTTCGTGATGTTATATTCTATGTCTTAAAAAAACCAAAAGAAAGTCTTGCCGTCGGCCTGCACTAAACTATCGAAAATATTGCATGTAGAGGTTTAACAATATAGACATTTCCGAAAGATCCGAAATCAAACATCGTCAGAATAGATGACACCGACTACTGGCCTACAGTCATTTTTGAAGTTTTCAAGACAGGAAAAAAATGTCTTGAAGTATAAAATAAGCAGCAAACATTTTGTTAATATGGGAACAATTACCATGAATATTTAAGGGCTGAGGAAATATTTACTGCATCAAGAGACTACAGCATTGCATTAGAAAAACATATAAATTTTTCCCTCTACAATCTTTCATTGCTTTTTGCTAATTGAGTCATATTGCTTTTTTATTGTTATTTTTACTCGGTTGCATTTTTTTAATATTTGAAACATCAAATCAAATTGTAAAGATATTGCTGGAGAGAAAATTCAAAAGGATAATGACATTCGAGAAAATCATAAAACATTCAGTTACAGAAATATATGGATTTTTTGGCCTAAGCCCGGCATGGTCAAGTAAGGTCCAAATTATTATTTTACTTCACAGACAATCTTGTGTTTTCCAGAGCTTGACAAAATGTGAGTTTGAGAGTTGGTAATTTGCGTAGTGTACTGATTAATACGTGGATATTCACTTAGTCCGTCAACAATGGTAAAGCCATTATTCGTAAAATGTGTCATACATGTCACATTTCAAAATCCCTTCCTCGGAGTTTATATATATATATATATATATATATATATATAGACATGCATAGAATAAATATATAATTTAATTAAAATTTACCGACCAAATCTCCCAGGTCAGTATTAATTGTTGCCGGTCAATTCCAACTCTAGTGTGTATACAATAGCTAATCCTAGACACTGTTTCCTATATCAGTACAAAAAGCTTTGTTAGATCTACATGCATTTGGACAAGTGTGTGGATCGACTAAAACTTAGTAAAAACTCCGCTTGGTTTTAGTTTACTGTTTTCAAGTGTTTTAATTAACTTTGTTTTACATGAAAGAATAGGAACGGCTCGCACATCTAGTTAGAGGATTATATTGTACAAAGACCTCTCAAACATATAAAAATAGCTACTAAGCCAATTAAAACTCGTTTAATTGAAGATCGATATCTTAGAACATATGCTCACTGGCGCATAAACCGCGAAAATGTCTTCAATTCACAACTCTGCAAAATTGCCACCTGCTCTTTATCAATAATTCTTCTTAAAATAAAATCTAAATATAAAATTCAGAAATTTATAATTCTTTTCAGTTAATTTTACAAAGGCTATTAACTTTCAACAATCCTGCCCTAAAATGAAAAATCAAATTTATAGATTGTTCCCAATGCACAAATGTTGGAAGTCTGTTCGCTTATCTTAACAAAAAATTACAAATATTTTCACAAATACATATGAACAGTTTATATATGACTTCAAATTCAATAAATCCAAAAAACTTTAAAAATTCAAGTTACTACAAAATAGCTACTCATGACTGAGTGTGAAACTGATGATCAAAACATTATATTTAACCCTACACAAATATGTATGTCGCAGATTAATGAATTTCATTATATTAGTGCTTGTTTGCTCATTTTTTTATTTTTAGCAATTTTAAATTTTCAGTTAATGATAATAATTAGAGGAAAATCAATTATACTATTTCCAACTAACTTGTATGCATTAGTTAGTTAGATAGTTTGTAGAAAATCCTCCGCGTCATGTAGACTTATCAGAAATTAAAAACCACCGGTTAGCCTAAAAGATTTAAAACTAGAATTTTAGAATCATAGTCTAACGGTTTTATGTGTAATAATTTTTTGAATTTATGCATTTTTATCATTTGTTTTTTGCAATAGTGTGTAAGCATGGCAGAAACAGCTACTTGAACACAAATTTAAGAACAGCAAAAACAGTACATTTAATATCGCATTGAAATATCTTTGAATTGGTTAATAATTTTTTGGTTTTTGATCTTGCTAAGCACATTGCTACCTAAATTTAAAAAAAATTGCAAAACAATTAAAATAGACTACTTCAATTAAAGTTCATATATGCTTAGTTGACTAAAAATATTTTTTTGAAAATAAAATGCTTAAAATAGTAGAATTGAATGATTTCATCAATGCCTGGTAATTTTCAACTGAAATTAATTTCAAGTCAACCTGCTATACATCCGCATAATTGTGAAAATTTGCTTTAATATAAATGCCGCACTTCCCCGTGTCGCTATTGATAATATCATCTAATCCAATAAAATTTAAGATGTATTCATCCAGGTGCTCAATATCTAGTCAGTGTGTGAGTTCCGGTGGTTTTTGTTTTCACCTTGGAAAGCAACATCCAAAACTCGAAACGTGAAGATCTAAATGCGAATTTGGAAAACATCTCATCATTCGAAAAGTTTTGTATGTTGGAAGTGAAAGAAACTAGCTATTTCAATCCAAACGGCTTGTATTTTGAAGCGAACGAAAAAATACCTGACGTGAACAAATTAAAATGGAAAATTAAATATTTTAGATTATTGACCTCAAGTCAATGCAGGTCAGATTACTAACAACGACGTAACCAAAACAACGGTAGAGCTGCTCCGCCGTTTGATGAGAACAGGATATGCAGAAAGGATATTTATTAATAGGTGGTTTTTACATACATTTACACATTGTACTCAACATTTTTTAATAATGTCCTTACATATCAGGTCACTCTTGGTAGGGAGCAGGTAAACACGGCTTCAAATTTAAATACAAAAAGTTTGCATTTTGACCACATATTGTCAAAATTCACGGTTCTCTTACGTGAAATGCGTTATTCAATATGCTTCAGACAACATCACATATTTTTATTTCAATTATTATTTCGGCTCACTTAACCATGTCAAATGCCTAACAGTGTACAAAGAAATTAAGAATTGTTCTTGATAAAATACATAAACCAGAAAAAATTCCATATTTCATTGCAAAACAGATTGTTAGAAATTGTGTAAGGGATTCTTCCAAATACAATTAGTTACTGGAGAACGCATATTTGCTGTTTACAAGCCACTAGGGTATGCTGCACAGCCCATCAAATTACGTGAGTTTTATTCGTTTAATGTTCATCAGCATTCCCATTTCATAAACCTTAGAAAGAATTCTAAGGAATGTTGACATCAGAAAAATACCTTAAGTTACTTTCTATTTCTATGAGTGAAAATCGGCGGCCACATTTTAGCTTTGGCAGTCGGTTCCAACTTCGAAGGAATCTCGTGTTAAATTATGTTAAATATTAATAATGTTTTGGTATAAAAAAGTTTGTCAAAACAATTAAAAAATATCAATGATGAGTAAACTATCAGAATACAATACAAAAAGTGCATGTCCAATGTTGCCTTGTAGAATGGAAAATGCAAAATATTACTGCAAGTAGTGGCAAAAATCAGCAATTACTGTTGAGAAAGTGTGAAAATATAGAATGCCTTCCCTAATATTTGAATCATAAACTTAAATGTTATGATTCAAAGAAAATGTTTTCACGATAGCAGTGATCAGTAATAAAAAAATAAGTTATTATTAAAAGAAAATTATTGAAAGACGATTTTATTGCCTTACAAAGAATGAGCTTTCGAAGAAATGGAGATAAAAATAAACCTTTATTTATCGCATAATAAGTCCAATCATGGATTTTCGAACCATTTTGACAAAAAAGAATTTGCCCGTCATAGTACACTAAATTTCAAATTCGTTAGAAAACTCCAAATAAACGTATAATTTCATATTATGATGAGTATGAGTATAACGCCGCTTGGGAATATTCACATTTATTACATTATTAGTGTCACAATAGCTTCCTAGATTTACATTTTATGATCTCGCCAGAGAATTTAACAAAGATATATTGTTCAATTAAAATAATAATTATGTACAAGTACACGTCATACATTATACCTCTTGGAGCCCAAAAATTATTTCTAAAACAACTTATACTAATAATAACACTAAACATTTTTTGAAGACAATAGCATACAACATGAGACAACATGAGGTCGACCCAGAGCCAAATTAATCCACACAATATAAACGTTCTTGAGGGCCAATTCAATTTAGTTACATCACAAAATCCAGGAACAATGAGAAACTGAGGGCCAAGTTCAAGTGAAGCATAAATGAAAATAAAAGAAAGCACAAGATTAGTCAAGAAATTTAGAGGAATATAATGGTGTTTTTAAATTTAAAGGTTTCAACTCAATAAAATCAAACTAAATAAGTCAAATAACTTTATAAAAGTATATTAATAGTAGTTGAATTTTTCAAAAATTGATGGCAATAGGCCATAGCTTCCAACATAAACTAAAAGCCAGAATGTATTACCTAAAATACATAACCGCTATTTCTTCAACGTTTTATAATTCTTCAAACAGGAGAGCAGATTCCAATTTCTGTCAAAAAATTTAAAATAAAATGGTAATTTAAAAAAACAAATGTACTTTAAACTATATTGTAAATTTAACCCGCTATTTCCTGTTCGGAATGTCTTAATGACATCAATGATGATTTGGAGATTTAGAAGACGTTGTTCTACCAATTTAATTATGCTTCCATGTAACATCTCATTAGTTCTTAAGCATACAATGAAGAGTCTGAATGTTTGCTACCATTTAACAATAAACAGCCCGACGTCTTTTAAAAGGACAAAACGTTTTTTAAATATTTTCAAAGAATTTAAGGAATTGAATGCAATGATCAAAATCTCTCCTAAAGCGTATTACTATGGCTAAAGCAGTTGAAAAAATCAACAATTCTTTGAAAATTCCGAATTTCTAAAAAGATTTAAATTTTCTCCATACATAAGGTTTATGCAATTATAAGGTTTCAAGCGCATGGAAGCAACAAACTTTAACTTTCTTTTTGTCAGCATAAATCTCCAAAGCCCATTGAGGCATGCCGTGCACAAATTCAGAGGTTGCTATATCACATCGTGATTTCAGATTTTGAATATGTTTATTAGTTTATGAGTTTTTTCAAGAATCATAAACAATTTTTAAAAAATTCTCGGGCTGTTCACATTTAAGATTTCTCAAAAAATTAGTTGGTTCCGGTTTATTTAAGAAATACACTGTATCTAGATGTAGAGCAAAGATTCAAGTAAATTACTTTTTTAAATTATTCATGATGCCCTCAATTAATTGTGCATTTGAAACTATTAAGAATTTCCTTTTCTAGTTTGAATGCGTTCAATAAATCCTTTGCAAAGGCGGACTTTGGCTTTCACACCCACAAAGACCCAATCCCTTTCAATATTAGCAAACTTAATCATTCAATTTATTGATGAAAGAATTTAAGGTTAAGTCCACGTAATTGCCCTACACAAATTTTTCTTACCTTAGCATAAAAATGGTATATAGGAAAAATTTGATCAGAACAGTTTACATGATGCATTGCCTTAAGGGAATGTTAGGCTGTATGTACATTACATTCCTCACTAAGTTAAACTCTTCTCAATATATTGTAATAAATTATATACTATTTGAAAATTCTTTACTTACACACATTTCACTTTTCTAAAAAAAATTAAACAAAATTGCGCCAATTGAAAAATAATAAAAGAATGCTTTCGCAGATAAATCCGGTGTAATATCATTTGAAAACATCAAAACCAAAATCACATTTTGAAAATTAAATTTTTACGTAACAGGACTCACAATCTGAACGTAAGTGACCAACACATAAACTAGGAAGAAAACATGCTAAAAATGCATATAGTAATGAAGCCAATAAGTAGTAGTCTATTCGCAGGTGTAGTGCTTACACTAAACAATTTGAATTGCGAAAATCTTATTTCTCACATTATTATGACGGTAAAGCATTTCAAATGGTTGATAACATGATGAAATTGACCTTAAGTTGATGTTTTTGTTATAAGGCCAAGGCCATGCAGTCTTCGAACATGGCTATGGCGGTGACGATGTTGACTTGAAATAATCTACTGAACAATAAGTTGGAATTTCAGCCTTTCTTAATTATGAATAATTTTATTATCAAGCCACATGCTGTTGTCGTCTAAATATAATATTACCTGCTTTCTCTGAAATAACTCTGGTGAGATATTGGTATTGTTTAAAGGTTTATCAAAGTAATCATCCCAAAACCCTGTCGTTTATAAAAACACATCATCTGAGTTTATTAAATGTTCCCGAACATTTATATAAATTGAATTTTATAAGAACATTTTTTAAATATTTAGATATAATTACTCACTTTTAATAACTGTGCGTATTTGTAGAAACTATATAAATGGATGTATTTCACTCAATGTATATATATATATATATATATATATATATATT
>CABFPE010000018.1:799747-835118 GCA_900660155.1 Hofstenia miamia | reverse complement strand
ATATATATATATATATATATATATATATATGTTTATTTAAAGCTTCCCTATATAGAAAACCAAGTAAAAAATTTAAAGAAAAAAATTAGAATAATGAATACAAAATTTAAAAGAACAAAGATCATTCCAATATTGACATCATATAAAACAAAAGATATGGTTCTAAATAAAGATCAAATCCCAAAAAATTTAGTTTCCTCCTTAGTTTATATATATATAAATGTGATGATTGTGAAAAATCATACGTCGGGGAAACAAAGCGACATCTGGGTACAAGAATTAAGGAACATATGAATGGGCACCTAAAATCTGAAATTTTTATGCACAAACATCAACTAAGAGAAGAAAATTTTGAATTTTTACATCCGACTAAGATCAGAACATCATAAAATAGGAGAAGCATTAATAATTAAACAATCAAACAAAGATCAATTATTGAATAAACAACTAAGCATGATATCATTGAACTTATTTTAAGAGCATGCAATATTAAAATATATAAGAGTGTAGTTTATTGTAAATATATTTAGTTTTTTACCGCATATTTGTACTGATGATGTTTTATATAAACGAAACCGATCTATCCTTTTCATAGCGTCTATGCTAAAAATGAATATATATATATGCCCATTTTATATTCTTATCCTTCCTTCTCATTTTACATATCTGAGCGTCATATTTCACGTCTTTGGAGGTCATAGCAGGTCACGATTAAAATGTGTGATTAGAAAATGCTTTTTAGTAGTTTATCAAAAATCTCACTGGTAATCAAAGTACGTTGATTATAGCATTCCATGAGTATAGTAGAAGGATATTCCCCGAATTTAATAGTTACAAAGCAGCAACTAATAGCTATATAATTAAACATCTCAATGACATGTTTTTCAGTACTGGCCTTATATTTTATATCATGTGGAATTTAAGTTTGCAATAATATTTTACAAAAATGGACTTCATGTAAAAGTCAACTTTGAACATTTTATACACGTCCATGTCAATCTCTGTGTAAACATCGACATCAAAAACATTTCAAATACATAAACAATTTGAAAAAAGGAAAACCCTCAAAGGGAATAGGCAGAGTGGAGATGCGTTGTTTCCTACCTAAATTCGCGACTGAGTACAAAAAATCAATTTTTTGAAAACAAAAGCAATACAAAAAGATTATAAGCTGAACTATCATTTATAATTAGAAATTAATAATTAAATTATCATTTTACACGATCAAAGATTACTTATTTAACATGTTAACTTCGCAACCATTTCATTAACCATTTGCTTATATTTAAAAAATGGAAAATCATACTTAGAATAAAAATTACAAAACTTAAGGGTAGGCCATTAAAAATGTTGAGGGAATGAGTGAAAATTAGAATTGGTTTGGTATAAATTGGCTGTAAAAAATATGTGCAATAATCTACAACCCATGCACATGCATTGATGACAGTTTAGTAACGCACTGTCAAGGTAAAATAAATGTGATTGCGGGCCAGCTTGGCAAATTTTTGAGAAAGTATGTAGGCTGCGGAGTGTCCGAAAAAACAACGGACCGCTGCCATCCTTATACACACACACATATATATATATATATATATATATATATANTCGAATGCTTCAAAAAGTACATCCCGCCGCAATAAATTCCAATTCGCAGAATGAAACTGATATGAGATGAAAGCATCACCGGATGCAATAAATGCCCATTTCCAGTCCTAAAACTAAATAAATTGAATAGTAATTTTATCACATAACATACTGTTACTAGCAATAAGGCGGGCAGACATTTTAGAAACCTTAGATGTGCAAAATAAGGTTAACATAAATGTTGGAAATTGGCAATTAAGTGTCAACCGAACATCCGCACCACAAAAGACATGAGAATCCTACTCTGTAATTTTAATATTCAACAAAGTCTGAAGCCAGGGCAGCATAAAACCAAAGGATTATAAAACAGGGTTCATCGGTCATAGTTTCTATAGAAAGAGCATTCGAAGAAAATATGCGATAGCGCTTGGTTTGTTCAAGGAAGCCTCATCTTAAGATTGAAAAGTTATCCTTAAGGCGATTATTTTTATAACAAAAAAATTAGAATTTTGATCACAAAAATTGAAAAAGCGCAGAAATCTTGACCATATTTTGACTAACATTAAAACAACTTCAAAATTGAATTTGCATTGCTCAAAACGTAATATAAAGTACTGTTTTTGCTTTCTTCCAAAAAATGTTATAAAGTAATGTTTTCAAATGAACAAAAATAATGTGTAAAGTTTTAAACAGAAAAACAACGATCCTTTGCGAAAAAGTTTGCGCAGCAGTGAAAAACTTTATTCAGTAATGACATTAGAACATCTATATTTTCATAAAGATTTTAACAAAAAAGTTTAGTAACTAAATAGCCGATTTTAACCATATTTTGACCTATCAAAATATTTTTGAAGTTTGGGACTTTACAACCATGTTGAATAATTGCGCAATTCGCATTTTTCAGGTCTAAGCAAAATTTGAAAAATTTAGATAACTAACCGCTTTAGATAAAAGAAACCGCCCTGGATTCTAGGTAAAATACATAGATTTGGAACACACTGTTATTTAGAGATAATATAGGAACTGTTTTAGGCCAGTTTCTGAAGTGTCCCAGTTCCATGTGTTATGCTTATATTCACACTGAAAATTTTTCAATAAAAAGTTCCTGTGTATAGTTTCCACAACAGTCCTATTTTGCATTCATGCTCAAAATTATTGATATTTTTCTCTAATTTGTTTTGCATTAAATAATACAACAAAAATCGTTTTATTAATACTTGAAATTCAATCTTGAGGACGAAATTCTGGAATTCAATGGATACTGTCAACTTTGAATTTAGCCAATTCAACAACTTATCGATAATAAGCCACAAATTGCAGCTGAAGCAATCAGAGTGCGCACTACACTATTAGTAGCTTACGATATAGAGTCAAGTCCAATACATTACTGATTGGAGAAGAAAACGTTTTTGCGCTTCCAAAATTATGAGATTATTCGCAACATTTTTTAATACCGTTCAAAAATCTAAGATCACATCAAAAGAGACCTCAATAACAATGAAGAAACTACTACAAAATCAGCGGTTAAAATAGTTAGTATTAAAATGCAATAAATATATTCCCTATAACAAATCCTTAAAGAAACAACATTAAATTTAAGTGGTAATATTTTTCAGACAACAGAATACATTTATGCAAAACTTTTAGAATAAACTAAATATTACACCATGAAATAAATTTTTTCACTAAAATTTATATAAGATGTATATTTATGGAGATATTTTTTAGAGTGCCTATTCATAGGGGAATAGGAGAAAAACGAAATCCCTGATCAAAATATTACTTGAAAATTTGAATTCACAATACCAAAATTGAGCCTAGTGCTAAAAAAGTTGCTGTGATTATTCATTGCAGAAATAAATTGTGAAGATGAGTGTTTCAATCTTATGAGCGGTATACTATAATAGTGATGTTATCATTCATATTTTGGATCAGAAACCATCACTCAGAAATTTCAAAAAGATTTCATTAGGTTGAAACATTACTTGAAAACAATTAAAAATCGTATATTTTGCATGTACGTAAGTTGATTGGTCAACCTACTCGTAAAAAGCCAAAATTCCATGTTAACAGAATAGCATTTTTTGAAAGTTGCCAGTTGGGCTTATTTTTAAAAAAAATGATAATTTTTCCTGTACGTCATTTAATAATCAATGCAAGACTATCACTATTTAAAACAAATATTTTTGCAAAAAGTGATTTTCGATGCGAAGCTGGAACAAAAATTCTATTTGCAGCATCTCTTAGTGATTTTTCAAAACTTTGATATAAAGATTCTACCTAGTAAATCAATAACTAAAGAAACATATGCCTCGATTTTACAAGTATACCTATTCAGAAAAGTAAATGTTTTATATCACATATTCAAGAAAAAATTTTCTTATACCCAACAAATTTTACTTTATTAACACTTCATCTCATCATGTTTTTCCAGGTAGGGATGCTTAGACGTAGGATATCACTTTCGATTGGGTTTTTGCAGGGTTGAACTGTTTTAAACAAGGAGGAAAAAACGTCTTTAAAACACTTTGAAAAAAACAGCATTATTTTATGTTTTATTTGAAGTAAGTTGTATTGGTATTTCAATGTCTATCTGGATCTGTACATTCTAAGATGCCCAAAAGGCTGGCAAATTGAAGCTTTGTAACAGAAAATTTATATAATACCGGGCTCTGTATTGTTGTATACATGTATTTAATGAGCAGAATTTTGTAAATACTATCAATTCCTTAAAATTCTAAAAAATAAATTTAGTAAAAAACTTTGAAATTTAATGTATAAATATATAATTATATATAAAGTATTCATAAAATATACAGGTAAGTATTGCACATTTAAATACGTCACCAGGATACCTGCGCCATATAATATGAAGAATCTACAAATCAGGCGCACTGTAATTTTCTGCTTAAATGAATATATATATATATATATATATATATATATATAAATTTCATAAAGTTTCCCATACCGTTTTGTTTTTAAAAGTATTTTGAGAAAAAAACTGAAAAAACAAAACAAGTTTTTTCGTAAAAAGGTTTTTTTTTATTGAAGCTTGGTACACTTGAAAATTTTGCTACAACATATTTCAAAAGTGGATTGGAATTCTGAACCAGATATGGATTATATTGGTTGAGAAATTGATGACGAAAATAATTTGAAAAACCTTTTGGCATTTATATCAAAAGAGCAATTTTGTATGCTAGAAATAAGTTGAAGGCTTTTAAATGCTAGGTGTCTGGGTTGCTGTGCCATAGTCTAAGTAAGTCTGTCCAATTGTTATTCCCAAATTTTATATTCCAACAAAGGAATTGCAAGAGGAAAATTTCCTTAACATTCACCGTAAAAATATTTATGTGAAAGAATCAAAATGCTAGACTTTGCTATGTAAAATCTTTTGCACAACTGATGTTGTTCTTGAACACATTCCAAGCCAACACAATCTTGGAATGCTTTTAAATTAATAGTTTAAACTTTAGAGGAAGTATGACGATATAAAGTATAATATTCGTTTATGAATATAAGAAATTATTGGTTTGAGTCTATTTTTAATATTGTAAATACAGTTTCATATCATACATCACTAGGATCGAAATTCAGATGTGCTGCTTTAGAATCGGCCTTTCAGAAAGTGACATTCGTTTGATGTGAATCTGAAGTTTGGAAAGCCTAATCAGAAATATGTATTTTTTTTTATAAAAAATCATTTTTTACTAAGAAGCCTCAACCAATGACAGATTGAAAATTGCCTGATTAATAAACGATGAAATATGAGCAAAACGCGGGACATTACATTAGAGGTATTTTGGATTTCCAAGGGTCAAAAGCTGCGTGAGATTTATCTTTTAAAATTTAAGTATGCGGGCTACCTTTGCGAGGTTGTGAATGGAAAAAGTACCTTAACTGTAGTCGACGGGTCAGGTTGATTTATATCATGTGGATCAATCGCGGGTGAATTACAAAGTTTTTTACTTACATTAAACTTTGATGTCAAGTTTAAAAAACTTGAAAAATCCAACACGATTCCATCTATGGAGTTGGGTAAAATGGACGACTTCAGCAAGTTTTTGATTTTGAAATTTTGGTTCTAACTATATATTAGTCTTCATTCATATGTATTCCCAAAAAACAGTCGTTGGAACATTCTTTAGAAGTCGTATATAAGTCCTTTCAAAACAGCATTTAATGCTAAATTACACCTGCGTTATATGAATTGACAGCGCAGAACAGACACCCAAACAGAATGCAAATATTTGTAAATAATTACTTTGAATAAAATAGTGTTCCCAATCTTTTCTATAAAATTCTGCAACCAAATCATGCTAACAGTTCGTCTTCGTTTGGGATGTATGTAGTATTAACAAAATTAAAATTTGATGTGTATCAATTTTCTCTATTATCGTGCTGAATGAATAGAACATTTTTGTGGCAATTCTTGTGAATGTATTTACACATTTGGACAATTGTGAGATTTTGCTTTTGATGCAATGATTCATGCATGCATGTGATTCTATCAAATGATTGTCTAATGAATCGCTAATGTGTCGTATGGCGCTCTTTTTGTGGCATTCAAATGAGAAATATCTCACAAAGGTTGCATACCTCAATTCAACAAAAATATACGCCTTTGTATCTGCGATTCAGCATCAAATCTGCAATTGAAAGATTGAATGTTCCAATGTTATAAGTCATTATTTGACCTCCAGCACATAGTTAGAGTAGAGTCAGATCGAACGATAAAAAATAAATGCTTCCTTCGCAAATTAAGTTGTGAGTGTATTACCTAAAAAAACACTAACAATTTGTATAAACTGTTCATTAGTAGAATGATTTTGTTTCTATGCATAGCACTATATTGTCAAATCCTAGTGTTGAGCCAATGAATCTTTTTTGGTGGTTGAAATACAAAACAGCATGCGTCTATGTTTAGAATGAACCCCTACATCGTTCTTAATAATCCTAACTTCATTGTTCAGCATTGAAATGGGAAAAATCACTGGAGTGCAAAATACATCCTAAATATCTTTTACATAGTAAAAAGTAAACGACGATGAACTGCTAAAACATGATGAAAATGAAATTTTAATATTCAAAAACCGCGTCTTAAGCGTTCAGGTATGCCATCACTGTTAACGTCTTCTACTGTCCACACAAATAGGCAGCATCATTAAAAAGATTTCGGATTATTGCTTGAGCTTCAAAATTTTTCTCTAATTCTCTTAATATCATTATAACCAACTTTGTAATATTCCATTTAAAATATCTATTAATTCATTAATTCGTAAACTATAATAGGATTAAGAACAAAGGCCTGGAATCAGGACAGGATAATCGTTAAGCATAAAACAAGAAAATATTTTCCCACCAGTAAACCTGGTGCAAAATATGGATAAAATTTACTAAAATTCGCATATATTGCATTCAAATTAGCTTAACGTGACATTTAGTTTCCTATTAAACACAAATTAAAAATGGTATCTTTAAGGATTTTAATTCAAACCATGTGATGTCAGAATACTTGCTGCTGATCACAAAAATCTTTTATCAGAGACGTCTAACCGCCAAATTGATCAATAGGAAGTATGTTGGCAATTTAGTAGTTGTTTTACTTGATAATAAATGTGTAATTGATTAAGACATTATATCGTATATATGCATGTGCATAACTTAGATTCCATGAGGTAGATTTTACCCCAATTCGGCATTGTGACAAAAATATCTTAGAGACTAAATGATGCGGGCATTTCATCATCTACAGTGCCGGCCATACGTATTGAACCATTGATCTTCACGCTATATTGCTGCAATGATGAACACAATCACTTTGATTTTTAGCGCAAGGCTCAATTTTGGAATTGTGAATTGAAATTTTCATGTAATTTTTTAATCAGAAATTTAGTTTTCATTATATTTCCCTGTGAAGAGCAACCCTAAAAACAAAACATATTATATTCTATGTAAATTATAGTGAAAAAAGCGAATTTAAAGTAAAATATTTAGTTTATTTTAAATTTTGTGTACGAATTTATTCAGAAGATTGTAAAAATCCCATTACATCACTAATTATGATGTAAATTCAACGAATGTAATGGGATTTTTGGAAAAATTTGAGTGATAATATTTTTGAGATAACGGAATACATTTATATGATTGTGGTCTTGAAACTGATCACTGCAACTTGGTTTCACTATAATTCGCATAGAGGTGATTTAAACCTCCTTGCTGAATGGATTATAGAATTAGTCATTTAAGAAAAATTCTTTTTATTTTGAAGAAGTTCATTTTTATAACTGTGGCTTTGAATTGCTTAGTCCTATTTAAATTCTGAATTCCTTCAGTTCCGAATTCTTGCGATTACATACGAATATTTTTAATCTATTCAGAACGCTTTCATCTCAAAATTTTAGATATATAGGAGAGGTTAAGCTATTTTAGACTAACACTCAAATATATTGCAGAGCATTCTCAATATTAAAAACCTGGTGTGTGCAATTGTATGCTCGCGCGTCACAATCCAGTCCGTCAAATATTTCTGGTGGCCTTTGATAACATCATTTATATTACCTTTGACAATAATATTTTTTTCAGAAGTAATACCAATAAATCTTATTTACATTATTGAATTTAAATGCAGCTTTGTTTGTGTGTATATATGGCGACATGCGTATTTATTACAAGACTGAGCAACAAAATGGCTGACAATCTGTCTCTTCAGGTGCTCAAAAAATTTTAGTTGGCTATCTTACAATTAATGTTTCACACCCCTGCTGTACAATATATACATATATTCGAAGAAAAACCTTAGACAAATGTAACAAAAATGGCGGCAACAATATATTAAAACATTGTATAAAAGCAAGACATTGACCAATAGAATTTTATTGACGAAATTATATTGAAAACCACTCTGTAAACAAAAACAATATTTAATAATTCAAAAGAGGAAGTGTTTTGATTTATTTAATGTTTCCTCTATTTTTCTCTAATAAATGTTTGGCGAAATAATACAAAGAGGTGACAGAAATTATTTTTTTAAGGAATTTAAAATTGAATAAAAGAAATCCATGTGAGACATTCTATTGAATGAAACGTTAGTTTATAATTTGAATGAATCTTTCCGATAATGTGACGTATGGAAAACCTGATGGGTATTACAAAGATTATTTTACATTAGCACTTAGTATACTGGTTGCTACTATTGGAGTTCCAAGCAATCTCATTGTTTTATACATAATCAGGGTACGCCCTTTCGTCAAAAATGTTCTGCATCTGATAAATCACAGCAAACGATAGATAAGATATTTGTCGATATTATGGCAATTCCTGATGACATATGTATAGCTACAGATGAAAAAACTGATCATGACGGGGTATTGCGAAATGTTTTCCAAAAAGCAAGGGAAAACAACATCAGATTCAATCTAAGTAAAGTGCAATACACGAAGAAATCAATAAAGTATATGGGATTCATTGTTGATTCTAATGGATTCCATTCTGATCCAGAAAAGCGAGAGTAATCAAGAACTATCCGATACCTGATAATAAAAAAGCGCTGCAACGTTTCTTAGGAATGGCCAATTCTTTTGTTAATTTATTCCACAACAGCCAAAAATCACTGCACTGACAATTGATGAAAGCTGACATACTGTGGAAGTGGGAGCCCTCACATACAGACGCGTTTGAAGCAATTAAAAAGTATTTAGTTTCAAAGCCAATCTTAAAACATTTTGATCGTAACTCTAAATCAACTTTACAGGTCGATTCCTCGAGATATTCTCTTGGGGCAATACTCCTTCAAGAAGGAAAACCTTGAGCATTTGCGGGAAGCGCTTTAACCCAAACGGAACAAAACTATTCACAAATAAAAAAACGCATGGTCGTTGCAGATGCCCTGTCACTAATAAAGCATAATTACAGCAGTTCACATGCAGAATACCTAGAAAATGATGTATCATTTGCAATCTATCAAGTATTACAGCGCAGTATAAATCCAATTGATGCCAAGATGAAATATAAACCTAAAGAAGCAACTATGCAGGATTTTTAACTCTCAAGAGTAATAAATTCATCAGATTTGGTTGGCCAGATAGGCTACCAGAGATGGATAATGACTTAAATATCTTCGGGAAATTACGATATGAGCTGTCAGAAGCAGACGGAATCCTACTTAACGTAATCAACCGTTCTTGATGAAACAAAGTATTATTCACCTAATACACTCAGCTCACGAAGAAATAGGCAAAAATAGATTACTCGCAAAGGAATGTTTATTTTTGCCTAAAATGAATGAAGATATCGATAAGTTCACAAAACATTGTACAATATGTAATACCGATAGTGAAAACCAAGGAAGACAGCCTATGCTGCCGCACGAAAGACCTAACATACCCTGCTTCAAATAGGATGCGACATGGCAGAACATAATCGAATATCATTCCTAACAATTATCCATTATTATTCCTGGTTCATTGTATGTAGGAAATTACGAAACAAGAAATCAAATGAAGTAGTAAACCACTTAAAAGACGTTTTTTCTCTGTTTGGGATCCCAAATGAGGTAATCGCGGATAACAATCCGTTAACTCATATCAGATGAAGAAATCCACTACATCCACGCTCGAATGGCTTAGCAAAAGATGTAAAGATGTACATTATGGTCTGCTTGTCCACAATAATTCACCAAAACCATTTTTGAATGTATCATCTGCACAGCTTCTACAAAGCCTAAAACTAGGAACAAAAATGCCCATGGTAGAAGAACAGCTAACGCCAAAAACAAACTACACAATAATATTGATAGAAAAAATAGAATCATTCAACAACAACAAAAGCTATACTATGATAGAGGAACAAAACGGCAACCTGATCTGAATCCAGGCGACACTCTTATCATCAAGAACCGCAAACGTCAACAGGGAAGAATCTGTCAAAGACGGCAGAGCAGCAGTCCTTCTTTTTCAAATTAGAAGGCGGTATGATTAAAAGAAGAAGCCGACAACAATTACTAGTCAATATTATGATCATCCAATACCTTTACCTATACCAATCTTGGAAAGAGATCAAGGAGACAATAAAAAACAATGTCAAAGTCTGCTAAGAAGGTTGTGATGACGAATATTTCTATGTACAAGATCAATGTTTGCCTTGCTACCTTCATGATGTCTACAATCAGCTCTCAAGGTACTAGACTCGAGCGTATAATTAAAGACTTTGTAATATCTTTTAAATAGATTTTTCGGTTATACGACAATGCTCTCACTCACTCCTGAAATATTGCTCAAGATGCTTTAGACACTTCTGGGTTCCAAGCGATTTGATAGTATCGCTCAAATCCTAGATGACTTAACCAATTTTTACGTAAGAAATCAATTGAATGATACCAGTCTGCGGTCTACGTTTGCTGAGCTTTATGTTGACAATGAACGGGATTAAATGAAAAAGCAACACTGTCTTATTACCCATTTCTGTTAGTATTACTATATATTTTTTTATTACGTGTTTGCCTTTAGTTAAATATATGTTCCTACGGACTTTTGACACTACCACGTGTATATATAATTTTTTCCCGTGAATTATATATATATATATATATAAATATATATATATATATATTTATTTACTGAAAATTCAACAAACAACTTTAGACAAAAATAACTAAAATGGCGGCAACAAAATATTAACAGATTGTATAAAATCATGACCAAAAGCATTGACCAATAGAATTTTATTGATAAAATTTGTTTGAAGACCACTTTGTAAACAAAAATATTCAAAAACTCAAAGGAAGTATTTAGCTTTATTTAATGTTCCCTCTATTTTTCTCCAATAAATGTTTGGCGAAATAATAAAAAAGAGAGATGCGAATTATTGTTTTATGGAATTTAAAATTTAATAAAAACAAAGGACTGATCCACTTAATGTTTCAAATTCTATTGAATGGAACGTTTGCTTATAATTTAAATGAATCTTTCCTCTAACGTGATGTATGGAAAACCTGGTGGGTATTACAAAGATTATTTTACATTAGCACTTGGTATCCTGGTTGCTACAATTGGAATTCCAAGCAATCTCATTGTTTTATACATAATAAAGGTACGCTCTTTCGTCAAAAATGCGTCTTCAAAAATTTACGTTTTACACCTTACAATTGCCGACTTATTAAATTGTATGACATATTTGTTCTTAAAAGTTCCTTTCGTTTTTTATCCAGAAGAATTTCTGCTTAATATATTTCGTTACGCATGCTCATCTTGGAGTTTCATATTTCGATTTAGTCTTTTTTACACAACATATATGGTAGTTCTGATCTGCTTTGATCGAGTAACCAACGTGTACACGATAAGTGTAGCAAGAAGTTTGCATAACACAACATTTGCAAAGATTCTTTGTTTTCTCGTAATAGGATTTTCGTTAATTCACGGAAGCTTACAATTTGATATCTACAATTACCGAAAAAATACTGTAATTTGGAATGACGAACCCTACACTGGTCTTACATGTTATCCATCCAATGAAAATTTCCAACGTTTGATTCTTTTGTTTTTTGGCTACACATTGCCTTTATCTACACTCACTATTGCAAATATTGCAATTATAATTCGTCTATTCATCAGAATGAATACCAATCGAAAAAAGTTCAAGAAGATGATTTACAAAGAAGATTTGAGGGTAACCGTCACTCTTGTTTCATGTTGCGCAATTACGGTTGGTTTACATTTACCTTATTATTGTTTTCTTTTGCGTATACATCTAAACACTCCTGAGCAGAATGCAGTTTTCCTTGAGAGCTCTTTCAACTTTTTCATAGGCTCAATTTCGCAAGCTTTGAGATGCATGAATTCAGCAATAAACTTTTTCATATACTTATGCACCAATAGGAACTTCAGAAAATCATTTCTAAAGTGTGTTTGGAAAAATTGATTCTTGTAATATTTTGATATTTTGCAATTAGTGTATTCATGCATTACTAAATATTTAGTAGGATATGGTGTATTACAGAAATTGGTATAAAATAGTATAAAATAATATATGTTTGGAATTTTAATTTCTCCTGTTCCAAAAAATGCTTTTAAAACTAAGCAAAATAATTAGTATTTTGAAGGCAATCTTGATTTTTTTTGCATTTATTTTATTTTAAATATGTTGTAATCTTTTCATTTAAAAGATATTTTCACAATGACTATAAACTAAGAAAAATAAGGAGCAATATGTTTTGGCTACAAGTGTAAATATACTATTTTGAATAGTATTTTATCATATTTTTAGGGGTGATAACAATTAATTGATTATAAAGTTAAATTTAAAAAAATTAAAGATTGTTAACATTAAATTTAATCAAAACGTCTTTATATATCGTCAGAAAACCATCTATGCAAACACACAAGTACATTAACAATATTTCGTTCAAGAGAAGAACGCTTCTAGTTAACAATGTAGCCAAGAATACTAAATAGGGAACAGAATCTGGAAAATAGTTAAACCAAAATTTATTGTTAAAATAAATTAATGATTAATCGTTTAACTAATCTTTAAATTCCACAGCCCTATATTTTTATAAATCGCAAATTTCTAAACATCCTTCACAAATCAATAAATAAAGTTGTTTCTTTTATGTGCATTCATTTTCAAAATAAATTTATATTTTGAAGAAATAATTCATCAAGCATCAATTCATTTTTCTATGGAAATTAGTATGAAAAACTACTATTAACATTAACTAGCCTATATTTGCTTGTAACTATACACAAAACAAATGACTCAATACAACTATGTAATAAATTTCGTGATTGGCTATGATTGAAAAGTATATTAGAGTAAAAAGTAATAAAATTCTATTTTTTGTTAAAATCGATATCCATATTTAATCAAGGTGTAATAAGAAATTGAAATTTATCAAAAAAGAAAAATCATAATAACTTTTAAAATTAATTCTAGTTGCAAAATTTCCAGGTTTTCATTTTTTAGATATGTATTGAGAAATCCTCTTTTCTTAGAATAGATATATATTTTGAGAAATTTCTTCTAGGAGTTTCTCTTATAAGTGGTATTATGAATTTATTAATAATTTTTAAGGCTTGATAATTTGCAAAAATAAAATATGCTCACAAAGAACGATTCCATAAATCATTTTCAACGCAAATATATTTATATATAAACCCTGGCTAAAAAAGAACTTAAAAAGTGCAAAATAATCACTGCATAACTTACCTTTAAATATTATGGATAAATCTTAAGGAAAACTAAAAAATTGCTAGTCGAAAATCACATCGGTCACCAAAATTTCCATTGTGTTTGCCTCTAATTATATTGGCATTTGTGGATAATTGCCATGCCAATCTCCATTAATTTATGAAAAAATATATTGATTAAACAATAAAAAATATAAAATTTCAGATGCTAGCAATTATGTTAAAAAATGTTTTTCTAAAGTTTTGTTTTCAAAATTAACGTCAATAATGTATAAAAAAGTGAAAATTGCACATCCGAGAACTTCAATATTATCTCAATCAATGGCCAAATTGGCTCTTGTTTCTAATGAGAATTTCATACTTTAAATAAACTAAGATAACACTAAATTGAAGTTCCGTTTAAATTTATTTCAAATGAAGCTTATAATCGAATTACTATGTGACAAAAAAAATTAATATGTGAAAATATTTATAGAAATTTAAAACATCTAAATGTCGGCATTGTTGGATCACTGTCTAATTTAAAAAACAACTCGAACACCTCTTATAAAGTTGAATCAAATCCTTAACCCTTTATTGCATTCCAGTTACATATGTCGCCAATGTTTAGGCCTATGAATCTCCCAAACACTTTTATCTGTACTGGTTATATCATTCTGGACCCAAACGTTACCATTTCTAGTATAGTGTGTGCCCATCAGAGGGCAGTTGGATAGTTTGCGTCGTATAATCCTAAAATGCATGTATATTTTCAATTTAATGATTCTGGCTTGAAATAAAAAGTCCTATGCAAGAAAGGGTTAACAAGGTCCATTACGATTACAGCCATCAGTGATGAAAAAAGGCCCCATTTTCTAGAACAAATACAAACTGCTAAAAAAATAAACGTGCTGCATTCATTGTGAGAATGAAAAAAAACATATAAATATATTAGATAAAGCTTTTTGAAATTAGTGCAAAATTTCAATTTGCAGAAATCTAAACATAAATCTAGATATAATTTAGAGTTTTTTTGCATGAGTGCATATATTTGAGTTTTTATTAAACATCTGGCCTTTGCATTCAGTTTTGTTTACTCTAAGTTGCTGGGATGATTCAAGTTTAGGACTGTAAAATATGGTTAAAGTGCCCATTTTATTAGAATTTTAGAATAAGTTAAAGCGTTTGACTCTAAAAAATTGATTTACAACGAAAAATATCAAAAAAGCATGAAAGACTCTTGATTGGGAGGGGCTACCCGTTATAGAAAGACTAAGTCATTTTTTAAATGAAACATGAATTAGTGATTGGCGAGTGCTAAAAACGCATATTGGGAAATACATAAAACTTTATAGAAACGCTGAAAAATTGAATAGAAAGATAAAGCAGGTTGTCAAGCAGAAACAGACTGACAGAAAAGGCCGATCGCTGTTGTACTTGTTTTGCCCAATCCAGCTCTGTTTAGATAGTATTAACAAAACACAGACTGTGCATCGAAATTCCTATTTTCACGGTTATATCATTAGGAATCTGTAGTTATTTGAAATGCTTTGTGATAGACTATTAAATGCGGAAAATAGCTAAATTATTATTAATTCCGCTGTTATTTGAAGGTTATTTAATGAAATGCTCGCGTAATTTCAAGTTTTTGCACAAACGCGTCACATAAGCAACAGCCTAATAAAATATGGCCCCATACATTTTACAAGCGTGCGCAATTTATTTTTCAAAATTATTTGTTGTCCATAAACTTGATATTTTGCAATCCTCAATAATTTGATAAACACCAAGAGCATTCTTCAATAGAGTCAAATGCATCCGAAAACTGTAAGAAGAGCGAGTAGACCCACTTAGATAGCATTGTCTATCCTTCAATATTCATATATTGTATAAACTCTCATGGAAATGGGATTAACATGGGGTAGCATGATAAATTAAGAAATTGGAGCCACTGATTTCACAATATTACATATAATTTTTGGTAACTTAGGCCCAAATAGAAGTTATACCGAGGATTACAAGGGGCAATGTCACCAGGAAATTTTATTGGACTGAGATTAAATTCATGGGAATAAGTGAAACTAGGGAATCATTCTATGACCTCTACTATTTAGTTGTTGTATAAAAGTTATGAAAATTATACCAATTGCAATCTATTACAACATCCAGATGATACTTTGGTACTTAATAGAGACGCATAAACTGATAAACTCATAAAGCAAATTGAATTAAATTGGCCGTCACTGCTTCGCTATTTAAAAATTGCTAATTAATGCCAAGAAAACGGAATTTTGCACATTCATTCTTTCATAAGTAAGATAAAGTTTTAAACAAAGTATTCACTGTTAACAAAACTTAAATTTCCGAATTTGCCATATTTAGCACTAAATGGGTTGATTTTAGCCCAAAACACGTTTTATTTGGTTAACATTTCATATACATTAAATCAGGTAATATTTCATGTGTTGATAATCCAATGAAATTCTATATTTAAACATCTTTGCTTCGATTTGCATGAAGCTTTGAAATGAAAATAGTTTATCCCACGATTATAATGAATAATAATTTTAAATACGCTAATATTTCATGAACCTAATTAATAACTCCAAAATTAAAAAACTTTTAGTAGAAATATAAGTCATGTTGTAAATAATTTAACAGAACATGCTATGCTTTACCACTTTTATTCTTTTATAATTTATTACTGAAATTTGAGAAGTGTGCGATCTTCCTTTTCTAAGAGGTAATTAAATACTTGAGACTCTAAATGTCTGCAAACGAAATTCAGGTTTAAAACAATTCAAATTCCTAGCCAGATTATTCAAATGAATACTGCAAATAAATTCTTTAAAGGTCAGAAAGCCTCTACCTCTTAACTAGATAAAAATACCTGATTTGGCCTTAAACAACTCAAGCATTATTTGAAATTTGTGATAGGTTCTATAAAAAGTTTTTAGACACTTATGACTCATTAAATAATAAAATATCTCTAATCTGAAAGTACTACTTGATAGGGAACCGTCTCCTCTATTATTTTCATTCTTAGTTCACAACGACTTCTGACGGCGCAATATTATCTGAACAATAGGTATGTAAAAATTTGAATGTTTTTGTAAAAAATTGAATTTTCCACTGAAAGAATTCATTTTTTAATGTACGTCAAACACACGAATAATTTTTTTGTTAAATCTTCAACATAACAGAGAAGTACATTTACCCATAGCTGTGCCTAAATCCCAGAATTCCCAAATTTTCGATTAGGTTTGGATTAAATTGTAGGAGACTGTGGACAAAACGGTTTGTGACTTTAAAGGCAAAATAAGTTGTTTGGAATTAACCAAAAAACAATGAAAGATCAGTTTCAAAATTGTTGAGAAATCATTTTTAAACGTGGTCACAAAAATGGAATAGATTTCTTAAAAAGTAAGACGCATTGAAAAACTAAAACATTTTCGCAAACGTGTTAATGATTTCATAGCTAAAGAAATGTCTATTTCAGAAAAATCCTGGCAGAGCTACAAGTTATATAACTTAGACAATTTTACTAGTGAATAATAATATCCGTTGTCTGAAAATAGTTAATCAAATTGAAAATAGTTTTATAATGCAAATCGTATTACAATAGCTCTAATTAAAAAATATCTTATCTTAGTTGTAAAGCGAAGAGCAAATAGTAGTATAGATAATGTCTATTTAACTTATTACGAAAGCGGACCTTCTGCTGCCACAATAGAGTCTACTGAGTAAACTCCTTACAACTAACAAAGTGTATAATGGAATTTAACACTAAGATAGATGTAACAAAATTAGCTTAATTCTGAAATATAGCGGTATTTCAATAAAACAGACAAGTTAAACAACTTAATTTTCATCAACTTTTCTCATGAGGGTAAAACTAGATCCCGTTGTGAGGATCTTGGCCCACCAACTTTATCGCTAAGAATGAATGAAGGGATTAAAACTAATATATTATTCAATTACATTTATTTAACAAGTGAGATATTTAGAAAAAATACTATTACATCAAATAGTAAGTTAGTCAAGATGTTTCATAAGTCAAAAACATATTGTTAAATTTGCTTAGACATGAAATACGCGAACTGCGGAATTATTTAGTATGGTTGCAAGGTCAAAAAGGTAAAAAATGTTGCCAAAATTTCATTTTTAGGACAAAATATGGTTAAAATCGAGCACCTAATTCGAAAATGTCTATATTTTTGTGAAAATTTGAACTTAAGCTAAACTAAGTGTTCTAATTCCATTATTGAATAAAGTTTTTCACAGCTCAGCAAACTTTTAGCAATTGATCGTTGAGCAAAAAGAGTTTAATAGATATTTTGAAACCCAAGGAATAAATTCATTTACTATGTTTTGTGACGTTTCTAGAATATCGAAATTTGTTAGAGAAATCTTCTTAAGTGACGTGATATCATGCGCATAGTTATAGAGGGTTAAGGGGTTATGGAAATATAAGGCAATGAATCATTTTTCATTTAAAGCTTCACGGCCCTAGCGTAATATATCACAAATGACTAAATATTACTACTTAGCGAGAGTTATTCGATATACCAAACTCTGACATAATCGAAAAAATTGAAACAACATCTTATTTTATATCTTAGATGCCTTAATCCAAGCAATTTAACGGTGATTAAACGCGATCAGATATAAACTGATGAGTATCTATTTAGAATGAATTTAAAAATATCTGTAAACAAACATTCAAATTATCATTTTATATTATTGCAAATAAAGTTGTGCTGCAGTTATTTTTGGAATTGTAGCCCTTTGGACTGCTTAGATAAATAACGGAATAAAATTAAGAATTCGATGTTTCAACAATAGTAAAATTCGCCGACATCGCATTGATAAAAACATAGGTGGCGCGCCGCGGCGGCGCAGTGATCTAATACTATTAGAAAACATGGCGATTTTAACTCATAGATTTTTTCATATTGTATTTAAAGACGAATAAAATTAGAACAATTCTTAAATGTCTTCATTGCTTGTTCAACCTTTATCAATAAGATGTTCAAAGTGGGCATGAAAAAGGATTAAACCAGTTTTTATTCAAAACTAAGGAAGCATATTGAAAGTTGTCTTATAATTACATGTAGTTCTGACATCCTTATTCTTTTCACACCAAAGTTCGAGTCTGGTGTTGCTATCCCAACAAAAAAGAAAAAAGCAAAATGTAGTTAGGTTTTTGAATACCCGCAGTTTTGTTTTGGTAACAAAATTCATCATAACTTACTTTTAATAGAAACTTATACAATTTGTAATTTTCAAGTTGAATTGACCAAAAATTAACAAACAAGCACTACCACTTAGTAGTAGCACATTTAGTAAAAATTATTAAAATATTTTTTGACTAAGTCATCAAAAAGTGTGTATATTACTCATCAGATAGATCGAGCATTGTTGTAACCAAGTATGAATAAAGATTAACCTAATTAGAAACTAACATTATAGCTAAATTATTCTTTCTTGATTGCTAGTTCTAACTAGCAATCATAGTTACAGTCCAGAAAAAAATGCTAAGACTGTGTAATTACAAATTGCGAAGCAGTGATCAATTAATTACAATGCAAATGATTATTAAATAAACATTTCCGTTGAAATGCTATCACTAAGGTGGATCAATATTAACAAATTAGGTGTGATTTTAGAAATCAGGAAGCTATTTATGTGGAATTAGTCAGCAAGTCTGTACGAAACATCCTTATGGCTTAAAACATCACAATACTATAAAACTAGAGTGGGATTTTTCATTTTTATTAAAATGTCTGATTACAATTAAATAGCTGATTTTGCAGAGTGTTCATAAACAAAATATTGATCGAATGGCGAAAAGTCAATAAAATCTGACTTGATAAGAATGTTGTTTTAGTTTCGTATTTTCCTATTAATTACAGATTGTCAAAGCAGATTGAAATTTACCATCATTATGTTCGATACTTTAAAGAACAACCTCCTTTCTACAATAACTAAATAGTAGCATTAACTAACAAAAAAGAATTTTATGCACAACAAATTCTTAATGCTTTTAATAAATAAATTTTTAAACAATTCAATAGGCAAATGCTAGTAAAGAATAAACTGGAACAATATACCGGTACATATATATATATATATATATATATATATATATTGGCCGTTTGTAAATTTCACTGACATATATATTTGGCCATTTGTAATTGTTCTTCTATATATATTGGCCATTTGTAATTTCCTACATGTATATTAGCCTTTTGTAATAAAATTTTAATTGGTAAATGCATTGTATTGAAATTTATAGCTTGGTAATCTGTTTCTTTCCTATTCATGAAATCATGATCATATTTTTAGTGGTTCAAGTCAAAAAAACAAAATGAACAAAAGCGATGAATAATAAGCAAATAACAACACACTGCAACAGTTTTATTTTTGTTTGTTTCTTTTTGACTTTGGGGGAATGGAAGTTTATGAAAAAGAAGGAGTATCAAGTTCATTACTGTAGAAATCCAACAAGCCACTAATTTCTTTTTCTGATGCAGGAGCAATATCACGGTTAGCTGTAAGTTCTGAGTGGCCAGTTTCGTTAAATGCTTTTTGGATTTTTCGGTGAGAGTAGCCTACTTTGAAATATGTGTATCCCATATTTTTCAAATTACAGGGGAGAGATATTTTACGAATACGTATTGTGTTCCTTTAAAAATTTGTGCTTCCAAGTAATTCATATTATGCTTTTATTCATTCTTTGAGGATGAAAATAATTACTTTGATTAATTGATTGCATATTACTCGAATTAATATCAATATTATCCAAAATACTAAAATGATGCAACTTAAACGACTAACATTTGATGTAAATACAATTATTTGAAGATTAATATGCTAACTATTATGTTTTTTATAAGTTATATTACTAATTACAAATGGCCAATTATATGTATTTTGAACAATATATAACAAAAAATTTAAGAATTTTTTTTTGCAAAACAAATCCACTTAAGCCAATATTTATGAAGTAAAATAGATTATTGTGCAAGCAAAATTTTTTTCAATTTCAATTTTTTTGGAGATTTTGGCCATTTGTAAAATTTAGAGCAGTTTACTATGTGACAAACGGCCAATATATATATCTTCAACAGCATTTCGAACAAAACAAACATTCAGTATATCCTAATTTTTACCTATAAGTAAGTGTGCTTCCCTGTTATGGTGAAAATTTGTGATTAAGATTATTCGTGTTTGAAGTACATAAAAATATTTTCACAGTAAATTCCCATTTTTGCAAAAGCTTTCGAATTCTTCCCATATCTGGTGTTCAGATAAAAAGCAGTCTAAAACCCTTTGTCGAAACATCTAAACTTCAACTACTTGGTTTTTTGTAAATAGATCCCCTAATTTCCGTGATCTGGTGTGATTTAAAAAATGAAAGAGGAGACGACTCCCAATCGGGTGGTGTTTTCAGATTTTAGATATTTATACTATTTAGTGAGTTATGAGCGGTTAAAAAATGTTTAATCAGACCATCATAAATTTAAAATGCCTGATATTTATGGTGAAAATACACATTACATGAAATGAAAACTTTCCGAACCCGGCCGTACCCGCGGGTATGCGCTAGTAAAATCAGGTACCCACGGTAGTACCCCTGCCCGCACATCACATATATATATATATATACTAATATGTCCTGCTTCGTACAGGAGTTTTTGCAAAAAACCTCTACATAGTGGGACCGGAGCCATTTTTCCATAGTAGAGAGGGACTTGGGATTTTTTGTAGAAAATTAAACTTTTTGCGATTACTCGTTAAAAACTCATCGATTCTTAAAATATTTTGCATGAAGGTAACGACTAAAAGTCATCAAATATGCAACGAGAATTTAGAAAATATGCAAAAATATGTAATTATTTTTTGAAAATTAAATAAATGCAAATAATTGTTTGTAATGCATAACGCCTTTGTAAACATTTAAGTTGAACTTAACGTCTGCTGCTACGGGCAGTGTATATTTGAAATAGGCCCTTGTGAGTTGCTTTTTTAAAGATCGAGCTGAGTTGAAATCCTAACTCGCGAGCTCGAATCGAGTTACAATTAATATTTAGACATTTTTTCTCGTTAGGCTAAGCTAAATATAATTGTGCTACTCTATATGAATGGCGACAGAAATACAACTAAATGAGAATTCCAAGCCTGATCAGTCGCAAATTAAAATAGTGAAAGTTCAAAAGATTTTTAGACATTACAAGCAAAAAATAAAAAATATAGATCCAATTCAAGCTAACATCGAGTTGGTTTTGAAATGTCGAGTCGAGTTTTTGGACCTTGACTCGAATTTCGAGTACTCACAGGGCCCTAACATAAATACATATTTGAAAGCAGGTATTGTCATTTGTTATTTAGTTAGCATAGGATCTACCCTACTATTTAAAAATGGTTTTACCACTCTCACAAAATTTTCCAAATCACTTAGTTTTCTCAATTTGCAAATTCTATACTTTAATAGTACATCAATTGTCACAATAGTGATTGCAATGTACGTAAAGCAATAACTAAAAGTTCAATGATATAAAAATAAACAGACATGGGTTGCCAAAAAGTTGTCAAACAACAACTATACATAAAATAATAATTTGCCCTCAATAGTTTATATTGCAAAATATTACTGATAAGTTTTTCCGTGCTCATAGTTATACTAGAAAATCAGCGCCCTAAAACAGCAACATTGTGTATTATGTGCATGTGTCTCGGAAACCATAACCAAAGTTTCGCTATAATTTGTCGTGGGTAAGATTATCACGGGAGGAAACAATGTGTGTGTCCTACATTTCATTTGAGTTAATTGATAAGGGTTTAAAACTATAAACCCAAGAGGAATATCTTGCTATATTTCATATAACAATGAATAAAAAGAAAGCGGTATTTAACTAAACAAATATGCCCTGGTCGCCAATAAAAACTATTATTTTTTAAGGCACACATATCTGCGAGTAGAATAGCGAGGACTACTAAAACAACAAGAGCGGCACGCATCAGCAACATAGGAAAGAATAAAAAACTGGGCATGGATTATATCAACAAACTAGTTATTGGATAAAGATAGAAATTTTGGGCTTAAAATTAGCAAGTGCTAAAGTATATCGATATTCAGTATGAGCAAACTCTAAGCACATTGAATTCATTTTGTCTTTTATAAACCCAAGATTTAAATTTTGTTCAGGAGGATATAAACCCTGTTATAATTTTGTTGAAATTAAAAACCCTTGCTTATAAATCATAACAACCGAGCTATTTAAGTTACGAAGAAACATATTACTATGATAAATTTTAGTTTTAATCAATATACGGGCAATCCTTCAAGTAATCAAAACATTCCATTATAGGCACGTCATACACATGTATATTCAAATTAGTAAATTCTATGTCCAAGGACAAATTCAAATAAATTTTGTTGCTAGATCCATTCTACTACAAAAATTGCATTATTAAAATTCTTAATGACTTTTCAAAAAATTTTAAAAGCTAAGAACTAATGAAAATATCAAAAATCTAAAACGACCACGAAATAGAAGAGTGTGTCTTATTTCTTTTCGTTTTTAATCCGGTTACCTTCGCTGTTCCATTTAGGTGGAGAAGCGACCTTTGACTTTGTGCGCACCACACTTCAATAGGTTTAGGAGGTCTATCTACAAATAAAGATACAATTAAAGTTCATTGTTGGTCCCATGTGCTTTAAACCTAATAATTCCTGAACATTCACTATGGGAAGAATTTAAAACTTTCTGTAAGAAATCGAAATTTTTAAACAAAAATTGTTAATATTTTCAAGTACTTCAGGCACAGAAATACGTTTCAGTACAAATTTCCAATATTGCATTCGCCAATAGATGTGCCCATGGCACATGATTTCAAAAATATTTAATGCGCCTGGAGAAAAAACTAGGTTTGTCCATTTAAAATGACATCAGGAATTTTCATAATTCCAAATTATTTCACTTAGAGAGATTTTTTATAGTATATTGTTACTAAATAGGATGAAATAGAAAAACAATTGATGATTAT
This sequence comes from Hofstenia miamia, assembly GCA_900660155.1. Classification (NCBI taxonomy): domain Eukaryota; kingdom Metazoa; phylum Xenacoelomorpha; order Acoela; family Hofsteniidae; genus Hofstenia; species Hofstenia miamia. Next base: position 811,314 of record CABFPE010000018.1, on the reverse strand, counting down.
TTATTCAAAAATTACAATTAATAATGAAATGCAATTACAAAATCAAGAAAATATATGAAAATTTAAAATAAAATTATAATTTGCGCATGGGCCCTCAAACGAATACATAATTTACAGGGATTATAAGAATCAACAATGAGACTTGATGAAAAATCTAACATTAAACTTGATTCAAAATGAAACATGCTCTTAAAGCCTTAAAGCGGAACTTAAATCTTGATTTACTCTCATATTGAAATAAAATTGGAATGGTATGCTTTTTCTCATAATTAGGAATGAATACTTACTATGGTATGATTTAAACCGATATTTGCGCCCAACGCCATGACATATGACTATCATTTTTTAGATGATTTTTTACCTTTTCTTTTTGTTTTAGAACTCGGTTCTAAATCCTGACGCAAATAGTCTACAACATTGATCATGTCAGAAATTTTTTCCATTTCTTCTTCTGCATGCTCGGATAGTAGAAGGATGTTTTGATCTAATGTCTTTTGGGATTCCTTTTGAGTTCTATAAAGAGAAGCACAGTAACTTTCAAAGATTCTCAATCTCTCAAGCATTGCTTCACTCAATGAAACAGGCTCTGATTTTTTGACACAGCAACTTCTAAAAATATTTAAAATCATTTCAACGAAACTGAAAGGCGGAGGTAGAACAGGTTTCGCGAGGAATTCCTTACAAAGAAGAAACATTTCATTTTTCCATTCGATCGTGGAATTCTCTGCTACCATTTCATAAATATGACCGAAAATGGCAATAAGTAAATTTAAAATAAGCACATTGCCTATTAGTAAATAACCAGCCAAGAGCCAAACAGTAAGTGACGTTTGAAATTGCTGCTCAGACGACAATGTTTCATCTGAATTGAGGATGTTATCTAAAAATAGTTCACCGAACATTTGCAGCGAGGGAACGATGAATACCCACTTAAAAATATCACCTAACTCAGGTGGATCTTTCTCGGCACTAAATATTAAAGCAACAGAACAAATACCATAACCTAATAGGAAGACCACAAGAACTGTGATAAACACTATCATTTCTTTGAACATCTTTCTCATCATAATCCAAAGAGGTCCTAATCGATCTACTGCTTGATAAAGTCTGATTAGACGAATCCAAAGAAGTAGTGTTACGAGGCCATAAATGATGGTAGCCAATTCTCGAAATTTAAGCAAGCTAAGGCCAAAAGCAATGAAAATCATGCTTAGATAAGATAAATCCATGACATTCCACTCCGATTGTAGATAGGCTCTCAGCTTCTTCGTCCATTTGGCATCTTCTGTAATGAGTTGACGAAGTTCTTCAATCGCATACGTAGCTGCCAAAATTATAACAAATATTTCTAGGTTACTAATGTCATTACCACTAACTTGCAATACCATCCATGAATATAATAGAATAAAAATCACGTAAGCACCAGAATGAGTGAAGAATTTTGTTATTGGCGCTTTATAAAATATTGAAAACTTTTTCCAATAGCTCATATTCAAATGGGCCGCGTTATTATTTGAATCATTCGGTGGGAAGAAACGTACCTCAAGATTCAAATCCTTGATATCATCAGTAGGATCCTTTTCTATAACTGAAGTTAATGCAGGAGAAACTTCCAGAAATGAAATTTGTTCTTTGCCACAATCAGTGGTAAAAATGTTGTCAGACAATTCGCAACTTACTGGCTCCTCTTCAATAGGACATGGATCATTAATGACGATATCAATATTTTTAATAGCAAAAGGATTTAAAAGATACCATACAATTTGTCCAAAACTGCATCTCATGTTACTCTTCCAAGTGTTTTCCACTGATGCCTGAACACAAGGTGTAGCTAAAAATTTCTTACATGTAGCAAGAACTGCAACATCGACACGGGTTTTTCCCCGCCAAATCAAACTGTGAACCTCTACTAAGAGTCTGCTTAGATCATGGTCTGTTTTATAGCACTCTTCTATCACTCCGACAGCTAAATCCTGATATTCTTCAGAGTTAGCAATAAACTCAGGTTCGAACACATCCTCACCAGGCCACAATCTGCAAGCCAACGAAGACCATAGCTTTGATGAGATAAGCGCAAGCATGATCGGCTCCTTGGCATGTGCCCAGAAAAAGAGTGACATGTCTTTACGATTGGCTAACACTGCCCACAATGTCAATTCAACAAATGGATAATCAAACGTTTTGTCATAATCTTCCTTCGTCTGAATGTCGTCAATCTGCGTGCCTTCGACATCTTTTGAGCTGCCTTGATAGGTTCCGGTAAGTTCATGCAACAGCTTTGCAACATCTGACAAAAGATAATGCACTGGTGTTAATGATTTCTTTGGCTTCACAACTTTTTTCAACAACCATCCAAGCACCTCATTTGTTTGCGCAGCGTAGTTGTATAAAATCTCAAGACGCCGCGCAGTCAGGAAATCCTTCATTACGAAACCACATTCCATAAAAAGCTTTACAAAGTTAGATTTTCTATCCATAATAGCACTTAGCATTAAATGGTCGATATTCTTGTGTCTGCTGATGTCACTTTCGTTGGCTAAGATGTCTGTTGAGGCCACATCATCGCGATTCCATTTTAATGCAAGTTCTAGTTGATCCCTCCCTTGAGCTACTTTGCCTTTTAGAAGAGCTTGCAGAATAGCCGCATCAAGTTCTTGGGCTTGCGATTTACCTGCGAGTTTATAAATTGTCACCGGCATATCTTTTTGAATGCATTTAACAATCGCCCGCATTAAGATATTCAATGCTTCTTCATCGGCAAATGTGCATCCACATGTGTCACAAATCATTTTGCGGATAGTTTCCTCTTTCTCAGGTAAGAGCCACTTTTCAGTTTCACTCATATGCTTTTCGGTTCCAAGCCTAATAGCAGAGGCTAAAACATCTGCGGCACCGCCACTACCTTCGCAGATGACTACTGGAATACCAATTTCAAGAGAAGCAGCAATAGATTCAAAGATTGTATAATTACCTCCAACAAGAACCTCTACAATTGGTACTCCATCTAGATTTTCAGAATTAATTGATGGAATCCCATGCTCACTAATAATTGCTTCAATGTTACTACGAAGAGCGTTTTCCATGTCTGAACGTTTTCGTTTCCCACAATCGACAAGAATGAAAAAAGAATGACTGGGATTGAGGGATTCCAAACCAGGCTCTGTTTTTTGCTTAACTTTGTAACGAAATGGTTGACGTTTGCGATTCGTCTGCATCAACCAATGTTCCATATTTTCGTGGTTGTCAATGCAACCCCAAGAATTAAAGCCAATGCATTTGACGCTACTCTGCTTCTCCCCAACCCACTCTTGGTGTTGAGCTTGTTTAACCGCTTCAGCAACAACCTAAACATTAGCATATTAATGCTCTAAAATCTGTAATTCGAATTAAGTAAATCGTAACATTATCAATTAATAGTTGTTTAAACGCCATCTATTGTTAGCATATAGAATTTATTGCTAAATTTGAAAAAAAATACACGTTTAAAATAAAGTGGTTTTCCAAAATAGAAATATTTTTTAAAAAGTAGAAATATTAAAACCGCATATTTAATTAGTTCAGTTGATTATTAAAACAAAATCAATATAATGTGAACTTTGGCTAAAAGAAAAATTGTAACAAAGAGTTAACATTACTAAAAATTTCTCCAGTTAATTCTTTCTATTTTGCTCATACATAAATCATTTATGTAATAATTCACAAAATTGTTCTATTAAAAATACCAGGTCACGATTGTAGTATCAACAACTTAAACCAGCTTATGGCGATCCTATTTTATTACTGCATAAACATCTTTATATTTCACATAGTGATAATTTATTTCTCAAATTACAACGCATTCTTGATAAAAGAAACCAATAAAAAATATATAAACAAAAAAAATTGAAAAATAAGTCATTAGGATTTTCAATGGCACTACTTAAAATACATTGAATAAACTTAACAAGTGACACTTTAGTAAAAAAAATTAATTATCTGAGTAAAAAAAGGCGCATTAATTGAAGTCAACACGACCGCAAAATGTTAGCAGTATAAACCATGATTTTGGGTAAAGAATAATTCAATTACTAAACACTTCAAAAAATAGACGTTCTTATTCTTCTAATGATCTGGAGGTTGCTTTTACACTGTACTCAATGTCACGAGCAGAGCATATAAAGTATTAAGAAATTATATACCATTGCCAGCCAGACGACCTTTAATATTAAATGTTGTCTTGATTGAAGTATAAAGTTTTCATATTTTGTAAATTTAAAATACATGCATTGCTAGTAGGCCTGGAACTGAAATTTTCATTAATCACTTCGATTAATCGGAAACCTTAAACTCTTGATAAAATGAAACATATTGAAGCATTTTAATAATTAGACCCTATAAATTAGAAACAGAGCTTAAAGGGATGTTGATAAACAAAAGCCTTCATTTTCATATTGAGATTCAATATAAACGAGAGGTACATAGCGAACTGATGTCCTTTATGAAATGGATGGTTAAGTAAGCAAAATACTTTGACTCCTCCACCCCGAAGGTAGGATCAACTTTAATGGCTACATTAGGACTATACAGTGTCTCATTTTTTCAAATCCTAATTGCAAGTGCCACAAATGCATTTTAAGCAAATCAACAAAAACCGCAATTCACTTTTGCATCATATTTTATCCAGATTACACAGAAGTGTACATGTTAGAACTTGGTAAATAAAGAAGGCCTAAACTTCACTATCTCTAAACAAATGCTAATCATCTTCAATAATCCCCTTCCCAAATGGAATAGTCTGAAAATATGAAAATTAAGTAAAAATCCTATAAAACAAGTATAAGATACACTACATAAATATTCTAGAGTTGCTTGTTAGATAATGGATTGTTAACTACAGTTTCGAAATTAATCTAAAGCAACATGAACTCCAAAGTATTTTAATTGCCTGCTAATTTTGACTATCTGCATGGCCAATGTCATGAAACGGCAAAATGCTGCCGATAATTTAAATTGCGCTTCGGATGATTAAAATTTCAAAATCTCATTACTATTGGGTGAAGTACATAAACGCCGTTAATGATTATAGATGACGACTCGTGTCAGACATTCAAAGTAAATTGATGCGATCGACATAAAGAGAGATGGCAATAAACACATACAAATGCAAAATAAATAAAATTATTTCTTCAATATTATAGACATTTAGCAAAGCTGAGAATTTGAATTTGTTTAGTATACCCTGAGATTATATTTCAATTTGAAAAGTATTTGTGTTTCAGCCTTTAAAGCATATAACACTACTAACTATGACATTTTTTAAATGCTAAAAAAACATGAAAGGACAATTCATTTCAGTTTTGGAGCCTAGGTCTTCAGACCAAAAAAAGAGTAAAAATGTATTTAGTTTGAAACAAACAATTCTTTTACACCTAAATCCAGAAATGTAATCCTACCCACAAAAAGAAAATTTATTAAGCAACCATCTGTTTAACCCGTACTTCGCTCGAGAAATGCATTCAAAAAAGAAGAAAATTCTCCCTGGGATATTATCCCTCCCAATATAAGCTACACCTATAAAAACTGGGAAATTTTCTCTAAGCTACCTGTGCAAACAGAGAAATTCTCCCTGTAAAACTGAGAAAGCTATTAAACAATAAGAGCAATTTTGACATTTTGTGGTCTTTAATCAAAATTAAACATTTCTTGATAACACACCAAAGTTTGACTGGTCAAAAAAGGCATAGCGATAATAATTAGTTAATTTGTTTATAACAAATGGTCTCTAGATTTCAAAAAGAAAATCGTTAAAAAGATTTGCTGACGATCGATACTGAAATCCTTACAAATACAAGCAAAAATCGACTAGTTGCAAAGGGGAAATGATATTTATGTAAAGAAATTTACGTGTTATATTTATGGCTATTTACGCCTTTAAATAACAGCCATAATGAATCATGAATGAGAGTGGGAAAAGGTAAAACTTACTTTATTGAGACCAGCATTTGTTCCGGCTGTAAAAACCCAAGAATCAGTGGTTGACACGGCCTTAACCAATCCCTCACGAATGCGTTCTCTTAAAGAAGGATCCAATCGAACTGATGCAGCACCAAGAATAGACACCACCAAATTCGGAGCTTGCATTTTCCACTCAAGAACCATAAAGCGAAGGAGATCAGCAGCTGGCGCATCCTTATCAACGCAGATAAGCTGGCTCTCGCTTGCTTCCCGACCTTCTAACTCATTCACAAATTTTAAAGAGCATCGAATCTGCGAATATACCCTCGGGGTGTGATGATCTTGATTGTAGCCACATTTCCCGCAATACTCTTCTTCACCTTCAAATTCAATGCACTGAGACTGAGGGTAGAGGTTCTCCTCGTAGATAGATGACGGCATCTCGTCATCTAAGTAAATCTTATCTATTAAAAGCCCAAAGCACGCTATATAAATAAGAACTCCAGGCATGGCGATAGAAGGAAAAAAACCTACTGCAACAGTATAACAGCTCATAAGAATTTACCAATCCCTAATGAAGCAAATAAAACAAAAAATAAATTTAATTTCTATTTACTACAACGTGACTGTTACTTATAGTGAGGCAACTGACAGATGGTAACACATTTATAAATAATGTAAATGTAGAAAAATGGGATTCTCAGAATATTTAAGATATGACAAATATACCATGAAAAGCACGAAATAAATAATGTCGATTTGCGAATCAACCTCTAGGTTTTTGTTAATTCTGATGTCGAAGTAAATCAAGGCCGTGGAGAAGGTAGACACTCACATTTCAACTTCCTTTTTATGTTCATGGTAAGAATTTATGAAGAACAAATTTATGATGGGAGGTTAGAATAACGAGAGAATCACATTTTGATTTCTCCTATGTGAGGCCGGGCGCAAACATCATGGAGATTTTGCGCGGAAATCGATTTAATAGCTCTTAGATACTGATACTGTTTTCTTGCGAAATTTGATGGGGGGCGCAACATCTCGCATTCTTGGGAAATGAAAATTGTTTTGAAATTTTCATTATACATCTATGATGAAATATCAATTAAATTCAATATAGTAACAGCTCAATAATTGTATATTTTATTATTATGAAGCAATATTCAATCATTGTTTACATCTAATTAAGTATAATGCTTGAGCATTTATAAGGCTTAATAAACAATTTATAATTGGATTGGAAATATTTAAAAAGTTCTCTATTGGTTAGCGAAATGGTCAACGGCTCCAGTGGGGACTTGTAAATATTATTGACTTTGATTATTCATTGCTTTGCGATGGATGCCACAGACGCTTTAATTAAAAATGTTACGAAGAATGAAATCCTATGGAACGTTTAAATTAAACGGTTATTGGATTGAACATTGCATGATACTGTTTTATAATAACATTCAGTGTCAACAGTAAACGATGTGACAACTTGATATTGTGGATGTGCATTTTTTCATTGCTAAAACAAATATATGTAATGCAATAGATATGTGTATTAGCAATACATATTTATACTAACCAGATACATACACTTCTTCAAGAATAGAAAACTTTGTAAGATTTTGAAAAACATTTAACGTGTGCGTAGTAATCAGTAAAGAAATTCTTTACTGATCTGTATATTAAGTACAGATTTGCAGTGAGACCTAAAAGCTTTTATAATCTTATAATCAAAATTTTTATTAGCTGAAGACTCACGGCATGAAATCGCATGAAGCTTAGTTTTATGCATTTCCTGAAAAGATTGTGTTAATATCTTTGATCAAAAAAATGTATGCACATTTTGTCATAGGTTAGTACTAACATACTTTTACACTGAATTTTTTTCAACAGCAGATAATGGTTTAAATAATTCTTTTTTGTTACAATTTTGGGAGAATAAAGGTATAGTGTACATCGATAAAAATAGAACAAAATTAGATCGAACCATTTTATCTGTGCAACCTTATAATAAATGGCATATTTTGCTGACCTTGTGTTGAAAAATGCTGTCGTCAGCAAAAAATAGGCTAACAATATGCAATATCCTGTGCATATTTAACGTTTTATGGTAAGAGAAGTTAATAGCCAAATTTTAAAGTTATTCGATACTTATTAAGGAAAATAATTAAACGTAATTGTAAGGAAATATTAAATGCCATGTTGTGCGGCCATTTTCCTAATATGTGCGGGTCCCTTTGGGAAATGGATTCAGCAGGTACATTTCGAGTTGATGTAATTATCTTGTTGCACGGCATCTCATTGATGTATCTCAAGTTATGCTGCAAAGACATATTTTGAACTCATTTGCCAGAAATATGTCTTGCACCTGTTCACGGCTCATTAAAAAACATTCATATTAATATTGATTGCATGTCAAACATGAATTCACAAATTTGTACCTGAAGAAATGTTCACAACATTTTCAGGAATTATGATAAAATTCCATTATTTTATGCTAGTCGAATAAACTTAAATGGGTAATAGGCCTTATGCAAAATTCACAAGTTAATATGCTTGAAATTTGTGAAATTCTTATGAAAAAATTTAATCAAATACAATAAATATTAATACAGGTGCTTGCAATCTGTGTCTAAAAATTGACATTAGTTAGAAACTAAACGTGTGATTAATTGCTTACACGACTAAACATCGAATTTATAACTAAAGTAGCGTACACACTTAGAACTTTGCGTACAATTTTTTTTTGGGTAATTATAAAGTTCACAACAAAAATATTTGCGTAGACACAACTTTGTGCCCAATATTTTTGATTGAATTATATTTATTGTCATTTTATAAATTTAATCTACCTTTAAAATAAACTACAAACAATATAATGAAGCAATCTGAAGAAAAGATACCTTGTTTTAAAAGCATCTGATGTAATTAAAATCAGTTTTGTAAATAATAATGCGCAGTTAAATTTTTTCTCTGTAAAAAAATGACAAATTCGTAATGAAGTAAAATTTCACAACAAAGTTGGAATCGTGTACACACAACTCTCACTAAATTAAGAAAGGTTGTGCACAAATTTGTGTGTACGCTACTTAAGTATAGTGACAGAAATATTTTTGCCGAAACCGCATAAAAATACAAAGACGACACTTTAATTCGAATATGCGAATACACGCTTGCTACTACAGAAATTTTTCTTCAATAAAGTCTCTGTTGTATTCAATTCAATCGATTTGGTTTCAATGAAGTCTTTATTGCATTCAAGAAAGTTTCTGATGCATTAAAAAAGTCTTTTATAATAACAAGTTAAAATAGCAATTTATTGGATGTCCGAAGAAATCTATAATAATGCAAAAAATTATTAAAAAATCATTATATGAAATACTTTCTTGCAAAAAATCTTTATTGTCAATAAGCTATTTATTAATTAATTAAGAACTGAAACGTACACTTTATTTCCTAAAAGGCAATATTTAGAACCTATTACATTCATGTGAAACAGGTTTTCCGCCAGTGCACTAGTTCTCCAGTGCGCAATCGCAATACCATTCCAAATACACATAAGTCAATGAACCTTTCGATGTAAACAAATATAATAACTAAATTAATCATGAACAACTGTATCTTGAAGCGAGATACCAAGTGAAAACTAAATATTTTTTCGAGGATTAAATAAAGGATATTTTTAGCTAGTTTATATACAAAGAGTTTTTTGAATGCAACAGAGACTTTTATTGAAGAAAAATTACTGTATGCCAAACTGGCTGTTGAAATCGTTCATTTTTACCAACATTGTATTATCTTCCCAACTCAACATGCAAATTTATCTAACTTTATATGTATTCATAAATATGAAAATCTATAATTACATTTATCTAACTTTATATGTATTCATAAATATGAAAATCTATAATTACATGGCCGATGATTAAAACTGTGATATGTTAAACAGCTACCATAAATATTTATAAAGGTTGGCTTTCATTTATCTGACGTTTGTTAATAAACAAATTGAACGTTGTTGAAACAAAAGCAATTGTGAAAACGATGTAAATAATTAAAAATTTACACTACTAAAATTGATATTTATAATTCATGAAATAGAAGCAATATATAGCGGAAACTTTGACAAGGAACCCACGCTAATCTTTGTTACATGCAATGGTAGATTAATTAGCAATTTTTTCTACAGAGCTACTCTAAATTACAAGCAGTAATAAGAAAAAACTTACGCATGTAATTGGGTTGTATACATAAATATGAAACGTATTATTGCAGTAAGAATCAAAGTATAAATGAACTACAATACATAAATTTTCAAGCGCGTTGATTTTTGACAAATTGTTGAAATTTCAAGTTAATAAAACAAACAATCGGCAATTATTTATGTTGCTTACCCTAATCGAAACTCCTAAGCATGAGTGAATATTATCAAAGTAAACAAAGCGGGTTGTTGGATAAATTAGTTGAACAAATTCATACTCTTGAACCCAAATCCCAAAACCTAGAGAAAAGCTGACTTACGCGCGTTATTCGAAAAAAATATTATTGTAAATAACAATCATTTGTAAGGAAATTAAAATTTGTAAGTCAACTAATTTAGACTCTGTGAAAACAGTGAAAATTGAATTTCTTTTACTATCCACAGCAAAAATGAATCATCGCGTATTAATAAACAACTATGTCGTTCAACGGTCAGGCCTATATATATATATATATATAACTTAGATGTCTTATAGAGTGCAAGGAATAGCATAAATAAATGAAGTAGGCACTGTAGTAGTGCTAAGAAATAAAAAATTTAAGATAAATTATAAGGGTAGAATTTCTGTAAAAGTACAACCTGTATAATACAGTAGAGGCATCTCCTCAAAGTTCATGTCATATTTACTTCTCATGATGAGCCAAACTTTGACTCTATTATGCAGTAAAATTTATACTTAAGCTGTCAGAACTGACAAGCTTTACTTGAAAGTATACAGAAAATCAGATATAAAAACTCGCGAGCGCATTCCAAAAAATGATTGATGGTGAACGTTTATATTCAACAGTTATTGTTTATGATAACTTGTCTGGTATGCCGGCACCACTTTATACAATTTTATAACATAATTATTTGATAACAAATTTGTATCGAATGATTATACGGAGCATGCTTTATAGGTATGCGGCACTTAAGCAGAAGATAAACACAACACTAATTTCATAAGTTTTTAATTTATATTTTTTACTGTAATAAATCTTAAGAGGAAATAATATCATAAAAAGGTTGAAATAGTTTTTTCAAATCCTCACAAACATAGATTTTACCTATAGAATGAAACAACAAAATATATTTTTTTTGAAAATGCCAAAAAATATGTTGTATGATCATTCACAGTTACTAAAGGTGTCTTCCATATATCTCATAACCGTCTCTGAAAGAAGAAACTAAAACACACAAGATGTTTTGCAGAATAACTTGTGAGGGTATTATTTCAAATTCCAACCAAGCGCTGTTTCAAATAATAAACAAAAACTATGCAACGCTTAAGGTACTGAATCTTTGTAAACAAAAACACCTAACTAAAAATTATGGAATTTAACTGTAATTTTAGACAAATTTTGAAGCATATATATATATATATATATATATATATATACAT
>CABFPE010000018.1:708894-789593 GCA_900660155.1 Hofstenia miamia | reverse complement strand
ATATATATATACTCTCTAATATACAGAATTGTCGGGGGGGGGAGGGTGACATGTTTTGACACATAACCCGCACCATACTACAAGTGATGTATACAAATCCACACCACAGGAAGAAAAAATTGCCCCAGATATCCCCACCGGTATTTTGTTGATAAGATAAATATTTCAATAAAAACATTTGTAGACACTGAGCAATTTATGCATATTTAAATATGTAGTTATAATAAAATTTTGCAACTTAATCGCTATCTTCACAATAGTCATTCTGTAAAGCCATTTTTTAAAACTTGAGATTTGATAATTTTTTAAATTACTGAATTCTTGCCCCACAATTTCCCACAGAAATCCCTGCAAGCTAAAATTTCACCCCAAACCACATGTGGCATGATGTAGTGTAGGGATCCCCACTCCCACGGCAAGTCTGCTAACAACATTATCATGGAGTTTTAAAATTGTTTTGCCTACACCTTATCAAGAGAAAAGTTTAAGTATTGAATTGTTCCTGACATCACTATGATCACAAAAATAAAAAATTTTTGTATCGCTTTCCATAAACATTTGGAGAAAAACTGAAGGAACAAAGCAACAAACTTATATAGAAATATTATATAAATTTCAATCAAGGAAAACATAATATGAAATCAGAAAAGAATAGACTACCACGTGGTTTGATAAAGATAATATTGGTAGAAATAAATCATTCATAACGTATACAGAGCCTAAGATTATATCTAGTTCATATATACTCTATATAACAAGAAAGGAATAGATTAAGTAAACAAGTCTTTATAAAGGCACTGGATCACTGATAAGTGATAATGTCATTCAAAGTCTTATGACTCTTAGTCTAAGCCCCATATGTAGACAGTTAAGCAGTATGTACACAACAAAATTAAATGCAGTCAAAGAATAGGATGGATTATCAATGATCGATTATATAATCAAAAATATAAACCACAAAAAACACAAATAAACAGTTGAAATAAAAATAAAGAAGTAGCAGTGGACGTTTGTTGTGCAATTCCATTTCAATTTCGAATTCCTTATTTATCACCATTTTGATACTTCGACTGGAACTTTAAATGAATTAATTAACTTAGATGTTTCGTAAGAATTTTGCTAATTTAAATATGGAGGAATGTAAGAGTTCATAGTTCCAAATCGGTGACTCCTCATTTATTGATTGAAATTTTTGCAGGTTTAAATATTTTTTCCAATAAATTCAAATCAAGGTTAGATTAAAAAAATTAATGAGCCCAAAGTGAAATGAAAATTTCGACAGAATCAGCGCCTGTAACAATATTAAATCGACTAGGTTAAAATTAAAAACAAATTTGAAGGCATTCATTCGAAATGTAAACAGATGCTTAAGGCAGCCTTTGTTTTTGTTCAACATTTCGGTCATGATCAATTAAGTGATCAAAAGGCAGTGAAGCCCCTGTAATTTTATTGAAATATTACAAAAATAAATTTTAAAAATTCATATCACTCCGTTAGTTTTTACATTTTTTAAATTATTTTCAGAATTATTCTGATTTGACCAACCAAAATCAACGGGGACATTCTATCATGTCCTCTTCCTTGGGTACGCCATTGCAGCCAGTAATAGACATTGGACCATAATAACTAATTTACACATATTTCTGTGTAAATAATAGTGCAAATCATCACACACTAAATATGGTTAAAAGCTAATTCGTCTGGCTACATGTTTTGCTTTGCATATGTTGCACATGAACATGGCATATATTTATATGAATATGAACCATTAATTGTTTTTTATGTCTTACGACATTCACAGTTGACCGGTATAATTGTATAACATATAATTGTATGCTTTGATAAGCATTAACTGCCTGGGGATAATAATGCGAACTTATCATGAGAAATTATTATATTTTCTACAACAACGATATTTTAATGACTTTCATTTCGTGGTTAGCAAATGGGAGTAAAATAAAATATGAATATCAAATATATGTTATTTCCATTGGATTTTGTTGCATTTAATAGACATCAAACAAAAATAAAAAACAAAGGTATTTGAAATCTATGTTAATAATCAGTGTTCAAAATATATGTTGCTATTTATATGATAAACACCATTTCAGTATAAATTAACAATATAGAGCAATTTCATTAATATTAATAACTTGATTTTTACTTTCAAATTTATTCTTAAACTTTGCTTATACAGGGAAAATTTCAGTTTTTGTTCTATGGGACCGAAAATATATGGTCAGCAGGTTTCTAGTCTAAACATATTGAACATGGACAGCGAAATCTCATTGTATGGAATAGTCTCGTTGTTAGAAAATGCAATTCATTAAGTATTACATCTCTTACATATAGAGAACATAGAAAATCAATTCACAAATCATAAACAAAAAATGCACATGTAGACACTCCAAAGTAAAACTGCAACCGAATACTTTTCTAATAAACAGTCGGTACATATATTTTAATATATGCTTGAATGGAATGATTGCATTCATATCTCAATGCAAACAAATATGCCCACATTCACAAATTTGTGAGCGTTTAGGTCAGAAACTAGCAAGGCTAACATCGGGAATTTCTAACATTCACATTTAAAACGCTTCAAACAAAAAAAATGAAGTGGAATAATGCCTTCTGTTCGAGTCCAGGCACAAAACACAACTATAAAATAGTGAATATTAATATAACCACTCCTCAATAATAGCCAATGAAAAATGGCGGCGCAGATCAAACCAAACTGCAATTAGCCCAGCGCATATGCTATTCTGTTATTCTCTATTCAAAGATTCTATATAAAGCCAAATACGATGAAAAAAGTAAAAAAACATGATTTAAACAAGCTTTAACAGTCGTTAGTCAACCATGTAAAACAAAGAAAAAGTTGAAAGTCTTCAATAAACAATCTAACCTCTTTATTTTCAACTGTGATTTCTTACTAAAACGGTATTCTTCTCAATTTCAATGTTTATATATTTAGAGGTTTGCATACTTGTCTCGCATACAAATTCTACTATGATAAAAATTAGGTGATATCTCTACCAACACAATGCAAATTCACAGAAATGCTCAAAATCAAATAGCGCAAACGCGAAATTCTTTAATATAGCTTTACCAGAATAAATAAATTAAAAGGATTTGTTAGTTTAGAAGAATGTCTCAAGAACATAATTAAACTGGGGAAGCCCAAACAAACGCAAGGGGAATATAAATTTACAAGATCAAACAAGGTATAAAGATACTACAGCTGTTAAATTCTTATAAATAACAACTCTAAACTGAACACGAAAGTCATTGAAACCAATAAGAGTTTCGCCCATTCTTGAAGTAATATAAATGTTTGCACTTGTATTAAATTTGCGAAAAGATTTTAAGCTGAGCGCAGAAACTATATGAAAATAAAACGTTCGTTGTGCCCTAAAGGCCATCTATTTAATTATACCACAATAAACATACGCCAAATGAAGCGATTGAAATATAAAATCTTAAGAAGAACAGTTTTAGTGAACATGTAAAAAACAGCAGAGGAAATTGTGAATGACCTTTCGAAAAATCTCTTCACATTTTTTCTACCACAAGTTGCCTATCTCACAATCAAATATTCATAAATATTTTTGATTGGTTTTTGAAAAGTAATTCTTTAAGTTTTTCAATTCAAAAACTCTTTTACTTGCGGTAGAAACGATATATTACTTGTAAAGCAATGTTAATCTAATTATTGAAAACTGCCTAAAACAAAGAAACAACCAGTTAATACTCTTTAAACAACTTAATTACAGGCGAAAATAAAGTTAACTTAAACGTCAATTCACTGTAATCACCTTATGGCTACAGAAAACACTAGAATAAATTAAAAGTTCGCTTACCTTTTAGTAAAAGATATATTTCAGATTCGGTAAAAGTTAGATTAAAGTGCTAATCAGTATCAAAGGATAGTGGAATTATTTATTCTTTTCCACACGTTTATTTTTGCAAAAAAATCACTCTGAGATCAAATTTAAGGTTCGATGAGGTTCCATCTCTTGAAAAGGCCTTTATGTGTTTAAGCTACTCATTAAAATGTCAGTGCATGTTGTCATTACAAACCCGAATAAATAATCCTAGTTCATACATTCGTAAAAGTGGTAATCACAATACATTAATGCTCTGATGTTTGAAAAAAAAGAGTTCGTTTTCAGTTTCGGTTTTTTGTGCCTCAAAACCGCTGTATCGGTTTTATTTTTTTAAGTAACTACTATCGGTTTTATCCAAACATTATTCAAGAGAAAAATACATTTTCAAAATGTATTTTCATAAAATAAATTAAGTTATTAATCGAGTGCAACCAATAGCAACCATCAACTTGCGAAACACGAAACACTCGGTTTTCACTTTTTTGTCTCGATTCGGCTTGGTTTTGGGGTATGCGCCGAACACTATAATACATGTATGCTGTAGGGTACGGTGGGGAAAATTTTATTGATCTCAGTCCCCTGGATCTCATTGAATTTGGTCTCAGTGCCGTCCAATCCTAGTGACATAAAATTTCCTATTCACTTTGATTTAACTGCATAAGGTCATATTTTGATAAAAATTGGCAAAATTATGACTAATATTCTGCAATCCGTTTCTTCATTTATGGTCCCAGATCCACTAAAAAATATAGCTCCAGATTTCCCTGGGATTTAGTGGTCCCACATAACCCCAGAATGCTGCACACAATTTGCTGTTATAATTTAGAAATAAGCAGCAATTTATATTCGTAGTGGCGGCCGCACATATTGAAAGCATTCCGGCCTGTATTGGATATAATATTCACAGCTTTTCTCATAATAAACTTTGGAAATAACTCATTATTCATTGTAAAAACCCTGTTTAATTCAGTTTCAAGTCAAAATAAAAATTCAACTTACGGCCGCGAAAAATCGTGATTTAAAATTTGAAGCCGCGGCAGTAAGAGTTCAGCCAGTAGCCGGCAACTAGCTTACGGCTGTTCGCGGCCAAAAAACACTAAATTCATATCTATCTAAAAATGAATATTTAAAGCACAAGCATAGAAATAATAGCTGAAAATTGAAATTGAAGGAATTGTAGTGAATTTAATTATTGTATAAGCTTAAAACATAGTCGCTGGAAAATAATTGGTTTGTCTGAATAAATAATTTAGCACAGGCTGTCCCTAATGGGCAAGACCCGAAGCAAGAATTGACTCATAAAGTCATAGTAATTACGGTAATGTTTTCCACCAAATTACTTCAACAATTAAACCGACGTCACGTATTCAATCCATACGCAAGAAACACGTTTGTTGGATTTGACATTTGGATTGACGTGCCAAAAACGAGCAAATTTAGTCGATGGTAAGTTGATCTTGTTAAAACTAAGCCAGATATGAAGTTCAATGTAAATTGTAATTCGGAAATGTCTCAGAGGTATTACCTATAGAATAATGAATTTAAAAAGTTAAATGATTAACTTTGACAAAGTATATTGGTATTTAGAAATGGTAATACCAGTAGAATCAATAGAATTAAGCCTAAAGCAGTGGGATCAGACATAGTTAAGTAGTTAACTTACAGATCGCCTGCTGAAACTGATCTAATTAAACTAGAATGTTTTGAACAAAGTGCTTTATATTGAACTATAGAAACTAATTGAAACGACTCATTTTAGTAAGTCTATTATTCAAATTTGTTATAATTTCATATAGCAAATAATCAATCTACGAATGCTTTTTATGGCCTTGACTATGTGATTTTAAATCTATAATCAATTGCCATTTTTATTAATAAAATGGCCCTTACTTCTATATATTTTGCTTGAAAGAGCACATTTTTGCAAGTATTTAGTGACTAATTTAAGGGTACATTTTTGAAAGCATTTCAAAAGTACTAAGGAGCAGCATGCAAAATGTCAAAATGTCAGATTTATCTCATTCCAGCAAGAGGAGGCGCAGACGACGAAATCATGTTAACATGTAGTGTCTCGCCACAACTACCAGAAAAGCTGCATGCATTATCAATGAGTCGAAAATTATGAAAGAGCAATAAGGCACTTAGACCAAAAAATAATTTAATTAAATAGTTTCTTTTGAACAGGGAGTCTGAATTGGTGTGAAAACTAGCTTTTAGAAAACAGAGGATTAATCGGATTACGCATTACTGTCCCTTGTGAGTGTATTTATCTGGAGAGTTCGATTGATTTAATTAAGTGTGACATTAAAACCTGGCAGAAAACAATAAATCATTTCTTACAAATCGCATTATGAAATACAACAACCCGTGGTAAAAATTTAGTCAATTTATAAACTGTTTATTTAACTCGTCTAGGCAGAAGATATGACATGCAAAATCAGATAGGCGTCTATATTTGAAGTGGAAACTAGATTATAGCAGGGAGTTCACAGGTGGTTAACTTAGTCAAAATTATGCAATATTAAAGGCAAAGTCTACGGCATATTTAATTCAGACAACTCGCAGATAATTTCAACTTTACACGGAGTCATTTCACTCTTAACCTTAAACAGCCTAGCGTCCTTTTTAAAGGACAAACCGCTTTCCACATTTACAAAGAATTTTCTCCAAGACAATTTCCAAATTTGAAAATCATGGGGCATGGGTAGGTCTATTAGGGTACATACTTTATTGCAATGTTGAAAATATCTATTAAAGCTTAGTGCTGTAGCAGAGATTGTTGAAAAGAATAGAAAGTTTTCTTTGAAAATTTCGGATTTTGAGAAAGACTTGAATTCTCTCCATACCTAGTGTTCAAGTATTTAGAAAGTTTTGAGCCCCTGGAGGCAACAAAGAACTTTGACTGTTTCCAAATTTGAAAATCATGGGGCATCATTGAGGCGTGCCGTAGACGTTGCTCTATCACATGGTGAAATTTTCGATATCTTTATTAGATTTTGAGATGTAAGCGCTTAAGAATTTTTTAAAGAAATATAAAAAAATTTTTAAAAAATTCTTAGGTTGTTCACATTGAAGATTACACCGATTTTTTCAAATCATACTCACAATTTCTCAAAAAATTTTTTTGGCTCCGGTTTGTTCAACAAGTGCACTGTAACTAGATGCAGAGTAAAGATTAAATCATTGAGGCGTGCCGTGCGCAAAGTCAGAGGTCACGGGGTCGAAGGCTTTCAGATTGAGCACACCATTAATAGTTTTTGAGCTATAAGCGTTTAAAATTATTTTATAGGATCATTAAAAATTTTCAAAAATCCCCAGGCTGTTTCAGGTTAACATAATCTTCGCCTTAACATAATACTAAGGTCAGTATTTTGTAGTAGGCTGAACGAAATAAAAATTGAAAGGTTGGTGGCAATGACCACTATGAAAATAACTTAATACATCATTCAGCTTAGAAATTCTGGAAATCAATAAGAGCAGGAATATGCAGGGCAATAAACAAGTGAAACTGGAATAGTTAAATCATTTTTGAGCGGCTAGCAGGCCATGGATCAAGCTAGATTAGCCTTTAGCAAAATTCTCAAGTATTAAATTGAATGATGTAGGATTTTAGCTATAAGTTTTCTGAAAATATAATGCAGGTAGTTGGTTGAGAATTCGAAGCCAATGGCATGATATTTTATACTAGAAAACTAAAGGTAAGCCAAACGAAGACATTATTTAATGCGATAAAAGACTAACCTTTCAATACATAAACTTTGGGAAAAAGCTTTTCGCAAAATTCTATTTTATTAATAGTACTAAGTGAGCAGAATAAACAGAAAAACATACCTACGTACGATAATATATTTATAAAGCTATATAAAGTTATTTACAAGAAAGTGTCAAACGAGATAAAGTTCTATATAATCTCACAAAAACAAAGAAATCCAGCTAAAGCAATCGTAGAAACGTGTAAATGGGCCAGTCAGTACAAAAAGGCGTAAAGTGATAACGCCTCAAGTGCCGTCTTCTCACAGCCGGTTGGTATTTTAAATTAATTATTTGGAAAAGAGGTTCATTATACAGAGGAATTTTCAATGAGAATAAAGACTTTAGGGATGAACTTATACACGTACGCAAGCTTTTCTGACTGGGGAAGGGATCCCATTTGAGGGACCAATTACAGGAGAAGTCATCCAGAAAGTGTCGATAAAATCAACAGTGCAAGGGGTCCACACATCATTCCAGGAAAATGTAACAAAAAAGTATAAAAGTATTGTTTCGAATAATATTGAATTAGCTAAGATCGCTATTTATTGCTTATTTTTATTAGATCTAGAAAATCTATGATGCTTAGGTACGAATTACATACACAGATGTACTCCTTAACCTTATTCGAACTGGGATTTTTGAGCTCATAAGCCCTAGATCCCCCATAGGTGGAACCGGTAAGTAAAAACTTTCGACCCGACCCGACCTCCACTACTTTTCGTTAACTTGAGTCAGCCTGGAGGTCGACCGGTGTGACTTCCACCTATGTGATAGCTGGCCGAGTAAGCGAATAAAGAAGTTGCGGAAACCCAATTACTACAAAATCTCAATAAATACTTCTAAAGTATGGTGATAAAATAGTTGAGGGAAGGTTTTTTTGCTCATATCTGGATTTTACAGTTTTTGTACGGCAAAAAGATGTGCAAGTGGAAAAATAATTTTTTAGAAATACTGCTTTTAAATTTCAGGTTGAAGAAGAACATTGAACCAATCCAACCCGACACAACCTGCAAGTCGATCCGTCCTAATTCCACCTATGGTCCCCCACCAACTAAGTCTGGATTAGATTATGGAATTAAAACAAAACTTTTGATGGCTTCATCAAATCTCAAAATTTGAAAATATTTTTGAAATAGATTAAATATTAATTTTACAGTATGAAATGATGAGATTCATAGTATTCATTCTTAACTTATCAAATATAAATTTTTGTGTATATTATTTATGCTATCAATACGTTTTTACAAAAATTGAAAGACTACACTCCCAGTTGAAACACAATAGCATAAATGAAATGAACGGATATTTAGAAAATATTTATGGGGGTATGATCCTCAATAAAAGTTAGGAAAAGTCACCCAGTCTCAAGAAGAAAGTCCCACAGGTTGAGTAGAGTTAATTTAACATGTTATAAAAGAGCCATGGTAGTGTATTTCGTAAGATGCTTAGGGGTAAACAAAAATATTGAAATCCTAAACTTAAAAGCAAACAAAATGTTAAATTATTTTTTCAAAATTTTTTATAGATTATCCCTCTTTTCCTATACAATTTATCTCTTTATGGCAACTGAAACTGACGTCTATCGACTGCGAAATCCTGATATAAACAGACAGCGGCTGTTTTCCCATATCTGGATATTTCTAGTCAAAATCACGTCACGGGTCAAAAAAATATATAAAATAGGGATTACGAGCTGAGTCCACATCTTTGAACTTCATTACATTTAAATTTTGAATGTAAAATATAAGAGTACCGAACTCACTGTCTCCGGAAACTGTCTATTAAGCACAAGTTAACAAATGCGTAGAATTACGAAGGAATTATTGTCAAAGTTTCCATTTTCCATACATAATAAATGACTATTATAAGCAACTAAATATTTCATTTTAAAAGCGACCTATTGAAAAGAACATATTCATCAAGTAAAAGTAGGCTGCTGATAGGAATATCTTTAAATTTGATTCTAACGAATTTGTTTTAAACAACTGAATTGAAAAAATTAGGGCAATGCCAGTAAGTTCCTTAAAATACTTAATAATTTAAGTTTTACTATAAATTTCACATTGTCATTGTTGATTTGAAATGATGTTTACTTTCCAATGGTCATACAAAAATTAGTATACTATTTTAAAAAGTTCATACTAAGTTGAAAGGGTTGTGAGCTGTGATTCAACATGGGCTGAATATATTCTCCCAGCAGAAAGATGTTTCATGAAATCATTCATTGCTTCATCTGCAAGGTCTTTAAATTTGACAATAGTCATTTCGTACGCCAAAACTAAATGATCTCACAAACCGCATTGCATACGCTTTTCACGAAATTAGAATTGAACTTCGCAAAAAATTGTTCATAAGGTAGTCAGTGAGTGCGCATTGATTCAAACTGTCAAAAATTTATACACATATTGTAAGATTTCCCTAAACTTAAGTTGCATAGGAATTTTCCAAAATCCTTAATCATTTCTTGAGAAAATTTTAAACGCCTAAAGCTCACAAACAAATTTACGTTCTAAAATCGCGAAGTTCGTATACTTGCCCAATGGTTTTGTGTGTTCTATATACGTAAAAAGAAACAATTCAGGCTTTCAACCTCCTAACTACCTAAAACTAAAAAATTTTTTAAAAAAATCGGAATTTTCAATATTAATCTTTTCAAGTACTTTAAGAAAGCGTTCCCCTTTAGTAAAAATTTTCAACTTTACAGTCGACCACGTTCATCAGTGGATGTATTCATATCTGACGATTTCGAAATTTCGTAATACACTTTGAGAAAATTGTTTGAAAATTTTAAGTTTAAGGATTAATTTCAAATTTTAATTCTGTTAGAATCCAATTATAAGCAGTTGTTATCAATAACCTATTATGGGTTATTATAAATATTCATTATAAATTATTATAAATATTATAAATATCATTAAGCGCTAATTTAAAATATTGAGTGTCAATGGCCATTTGTAAACGGAAAATCGATTTTTTTCGAAATCACTTTCATCCGTTTATCTTATCATAAATAATGCATCTCCAAAAATTTGCGCACAAACCTGAAGGAATCCTTTAAAAATAGTGTACCATAAAATTGTTGTATCTAGCGTGCAATTCAATTACACAAAACAAAATACTTAACGTTTTATGGGAAATTAAACTAAGAAACTTCAAAGAGTTGGGGAAAAGCAAGTGACATAATTAAATTAGTAAATCTAACATAATTGAACTCAAAGATAATCATCGGTTAAATTTCTCCCTCAAATATCTATAATCGCACTATTCACTTACATTACAAGGTCAAACAAAAATATAAATTACGATGCAAGTATTGATTTCGCACATCACTTATTTCGTATTGCTTTGTATCAAGCTGCACTTAAATATAGCGAGGGAGTATTGCCAATAGCCACACTCGTGGTTTCATCATTTTAGCTGCAGTTCAGGCCATTTAAATGACACTTAAACTGTTTAAATTTAATTGAAATATGAAATTTAAATTAAACGATAGCTCAAACTAATTTGAATAAACAAACTGCATTCAAACTATGACTTAAGCAAAACTAAGTAAACTTAAATCAACTAATCTATCGTTTGCCTAAGTTATCAAACACAATAAGTTTATTTCAGATAGTATGAAATTGAAATTCTTTTTCTACTAGATACGATTGAAGACTTTTGGTAATAACCTATAGGAGCTAGCTGGGGAAGGCAAAATTCTGAGCAGGTATCGTGTAACTATTCTGAGATGTGAAAGTTAAGTACTTTCAGCAAAAAATTAAAAACCGTTTCTTCGCGGTAAGATTTCTTGTAGATAATTTTCCAGTTGAGACCAGTTTTCTACATGTCATTGCACATCAGCATTGGTGTCCGCTTGATACATTTTCAAAACCTGAAAATCTAAGTGATTGATTAGAATTACTACAGTAAAAGTACCCGCCTATATTCTTACAACATATGCCAGAGTAGCAAATGGTCCAAAAATTTCGGGCCAAGCCCAGCCCAAATACAGAAGAAACTGAGTAAGTTTAGATCAGATGCAAAAAAATTATCAAAAAATAATGTATAAGGTTTAAAACTTTAAATACATTATGAAAATGAAAAAAGAGCCAACGCCTCCAATTTCTGTGGACCCATTAAACTCATTTCTGAGGTAATAATGAAATCGGACTAAGAAGACGTTGCCTTAAGGCAGAACATCTTTCAAGCAATGCTTCTTAAAATTGGCATATCCATTTGATAACAAAGAATAACCGAGTTCACATGGCGTAAATTCTGGTACTGTAATCCTGGCATGAATTTCGTAAAGGAATCAATGATCTTAAAATTTCAGATTGAAGAGTACAGAAGTGGCAGATGCAGAACAGCTGATTATGTATTTAAGTATTTGATGCCTAAGATGCAATTATCTATATTAATGTATATTAATTTATATGCAAATTTAAACCAGTTTTATATATATATATATATATATATATATATATATATATATAGAAATCCGCAATTAGGATTGTGCGATTCTTTCATGAATACCAGGCTTGGTATGTCTAAAACATAGGGTAGTTCAAACAGCTTCAAATAGTGTTTTAAACGTCGTTTTGCAATGTCTTTTTAACATTAAGCAGCCTGGAGATTTTTTGAAAAATTTTCATGATGATATAAAAAATTTTAAATGCTCAAAAACTATTGATGGTGTGCTTAATCTGAAAGCCTTCGGCTCCGCGACCTCTGACTTTGCGCACGGCATGCCTCAATGGGTTTGGAATATCTTTGCACATATCTAAAATAGTCAAAGTTCTTTGTTGCCTCCAGGGGTTCAAAACCTTCTAAATATATTAACACTAGGTATGAAGAGAATTTAAATCTTTTTCAAAAATTCGAAAATTTCTAAGAAAACGTGTTCATCTATTCAACAATTTCTGGCACGGCAATAAACTTTAATAGAAATTTTCAAAATTGCATTAAAGTATGTTCCCCAATAGACCTACCCATGCCCCAAGATTTTCAAATTTAGATATAGGCTTGGAGAAAATTCCTTTGTAAATTTGGAAAAACGGTTTGTCCTTTAAAAAGGACGCTAGGCTGTTTAAGGTTAAATTTTTGTTTCCAAAACTCGTACAAAATATAGAAAGTTTGGAAAACCATTTTGGAATTTGTTCATTCGAATTTTCATAAACGAATTTCTAGAAAAATTTGCAGAACGTGTGCTTTAAAGGTTTAAATGTTTTTCTTGTAAACAATACATATTTTTTGCCAAAATCCTGATATATACATAAATCGACGATGTATGTAAAGTCGGCATCAGTTTTATATACATTGAAATGTATATTTTTGATGCCTTTGATGCTTACATCCTTATTACACTACTATTTATACCATGAAGTATTGCCCTACCTTCGAAAGTGTTTAGAAAATAGAATTTTTACGTTTACAAACTATCTTCATTATTAATTGTATTACAATACTGTGTCAAATCCAAAATCAAACCTTGTCGACAAGAAGTTTGCGCTGCGTCCCGAAAATTCAATAGCAGGGGTATATGCTGCGCGAATTTAATGATATTGGAAAGTGAAACATAGGAGGGAGCCTTGCGACGCCAGAAAGGCATGTTTCAATTAGTAGAGAAAATGGAACAACCAATCGATTTATTTAAGCTTAACACAAACACGTGTTTAATCGTTTCCACTGACTGCTTAATTATGCAAGTGAGTGACTTAAACTACTAAGAACACTTCTTGCAAAGCGTTGTATAAATTATAGGTAGAGCCAAAGTCTCAACAATATACTTTAGATCAACCTTTTGACCTCGTGACCTCGAGCTCTAGGCAAGAGCAACCATATTGAGGTCAACATCACAAATATTTAGAAAATTATATATGTTATGGAAATAAAGGAAATGTTTATGTGTAACATTGAAGCAGAAATTTGTCGATTATATTTAGAATATTTTAAATATGAAATAAACATATTATGATTTAGTACAGTGGAGATGGTTCAATCAGTCAATATTAGAAAATATATTGTCGTCACAACCTACATTTATTAGAAACGGTATGCATAAGTATAAATATATAAATAATGGCGCTACCGAAAGATTTCGCGTATTTATGCTGGCGCTGTATAATTTCGTTATTTATACTGGCGCGAGCGGCTATTGTAAAACAAAAAAATTAAAATTAAAAAATCGACATTTTTAAATTCTTATATTGTAGGTATGGGCATAAGCTATCAATTACAAAAATTTGGAGTCAGTTCAAGCAATACAGACGAAATGAATTGATGCTGGCTCTAGCTACTACAACAAAAATGCCTCGCTGGGGCGGGAGACTTCGAAACGAAATAACTCGTAGTCGGAATCGTCAGTATATATATATATATAGCCAAAGATTACTTGAAACAAGCAATACATTTCTTTAAATTCAATATTTAATGCGGACTTCCTGATGTCAGAAAATCAGAGCATTATAGATTATGCCCATACCATGGAATATTTATGAACATCATAAAGCAATGGTTACTGTATATATTCTATAATATGCAAATGTAGTATAATAAAAATTAAATACAAAATGCAACAGTAAAACTTTTCTTCTACTCCAATGTTTAACTATTGCATTTCATTATTATTATTTGTGTGAAAACACGTTTTTTAAAAGATACGCACTCATTCTCTTTCTTTCTTTCGCTCGTTTGTGACTTTAAAGTGTACATGATACGATTGATTTAATTAAACAGAAAAAAAATCACACGTATATAGAAATAATGTTATATCTCTAAATTGAAAGAAGATGTAACCCAGATATTCCTTTACATTTCTAAAATATTGTTAGACAAATGTCTAAAATTTAAAACCACACTTTCTCTATTTTTCTAGTTAGACGCATATTCTAAAAAAAGTATTTTTATTGCTAACTTCATCGATAAATTCACTTCAGAACGTCAGGTCAGGATAACAATCGAATCATTATTCTCTCAATGTGTTCATTTTATCATTGGCCACCACCCTGCAAAATATTCGCGTCGTTCTGGTCTTAGAGAACACATTTCTCAAATGGTTTGCGTTGTAGTCAACTTAGTGATGTCAGTGCTTATTATGACATCAAAGCATCAGAATATCAAATTTTTATGTGTACGCTGTAGTCCTGATAAGTTTCCTTCCAAATGAGAATAAACATTCTAAACTTATATTTTAAAAGTAAATTGTTAAAACTGAAGATTGAAATTCTAATTTGGTCATTTGAGTCTCTTCGGCCATTTGCTTGATCCCTGTCTAGTTTTACGTAATTTTGCTACTAGTAATAAATAAAGATATAATGTAAACTTATATTAGGCAATCTGTTGGTTAAAGTAATCCAAACAGTCGATTGTAGATAACGAATAGAGAAATTAAGAACAGGTCCATCGTTGTTTCCATTGACCAAATTAAGTATATATTAAAAACAAATATTTACGAAATCTGACAAATTGCATTAATATCCTGGTGGCACATGTCAAAATATAATGACCTACAAATCTTTAAGTTCACGAGCAAGTAATTCGCAACAATTATATTAAGCATGGAATTCATGAATTGTTTTGGTTGTTAGTAAAAATAAATTGGGAAATTGGATAGGCTTAGCAAATTAAATGTTAAATAATTATGGTTATAGTTACCTCATTGCCCCAAGCCAACAAACAGATGAAATACATTTATGACATTGAACTACAATTCCCGCACTATTGTACTAATTTAAACAATCATTTCTTTACAAATACTACACATTGTTAATATTTATAAATTATTCAATGATAATTTTCTATTATAAATTTAAAACTAGAAAATATTCAGATAAGTAATCCTCATCGCCGAAGAACTACAACCTTGTACAATTGAAAGTGATATTTAAAGAGAATTTCAAAGTTCAACTCGACAACTTCGATGGAAAAGACTAGAACATTTCTTAAGTTCAACAAAGATATACTAGGGTAATGAAATTAGTATTATATTCCATTTGTATATTCACACACGGTGTTAACAATAAACAATTATATCTCAATGAAAGATCTTATGTCCATTTTAAATCTGTTTTGAAATTTGAGTAGTCTAAATTCACTATATGACTTCGTCCGTTTCACAAGTGAACTATAAACACTCAGATTATAATATTTATTGAATATTAGGCGCAGTCCAAGTTAATTTAGACTAGATCTATCACGGAAGCTAGCTTTTCCTCCTAATTACGTAGACAAGAGTATTAAGTGGTTCAATTCCGGAGAAATGTTCTGCAAGAAGCCAACATGCATATTTATGACTAGAAACCTCTGTAAATATCCCGAGTACTTTAAATTTTTTTATTGTAAGCTTCTTCCAGCAAAGCCAACATTTGCTTAGCAGAACTGGAAAAACTGTTCTTGACAAGGATGATTTCATCGACCACTTTGAATTTGAAAATAAATTTCGAATCTCCTACATAGCAATGGAAATCACAAGATAAATAATAAACACAGAATTTCAAACTTTATATTCACACAAGATTGTCAATGGTGATGACAATCGTAGAATAATATAAACAAATTACACAGAATTTACATGACAATTTTTATCTGAAATCTGGGCTTAAGTGTGGGACTGAAGTAGTTTTGATGAAATTCAAGGTAATATCTAGTGTCTGGGTGTCTAGGCAGAAAATAACGTTTTCTAGTTTTAGTCAGAGTTTGCATATATACTTTTCAACTTAAGAATTTTTTAATAACAGAGTTTTTTCAAATTTTACAATGATTCCGAATTTCTTGCACTAAAAATATTCATTTGTAATGGATAAGGTGTATTTTCAATTGAGTGTGAGTTCGGCTATCAATGATTTCTCTTCCGAAATTTTTCAATCGAAAAGCCTGTCAGATTTCCGGTCGATGTTAATTCTCTGTAGACCGATTATTTAAATGGGCCGGGAAAAAAGTTTCCAGATCAACGCGAGGTCAGACTTGAGAATAAATTTCCAGTACACATTCATATTTGCACTGGAGCCAAACATAAATAATTACTAAAACATATTTAGTTAACAAAAAATCCTACATTAAAAAACTTCAAAGTGCAATAACATGTTTACTATAAACAATAATTACTACAGTACAAACACATAGAATCGAAAGGAACGCAAATTCGAAAGTTGAAAAAATTTTGTTAAAGAACATCTGAACATTTTGTCATGACAGAATTCACTAAAGGTAAAAAATAAATTTCCCAGGAATATTGATATTTTTTAATTTTAAACTATAGCAAAAATTGAAAGTAATGCTTCGAATGAATATAAGCACAAATCACCTATCTATTTAAACAAAAGCGAATAATCTATATACATTCCTAAAAAATTAACGTAAAATACATATTTAAGCATCAAGTTATATATCTCAAATATAGATAAAAATATAAATTGTAAGTTCAATGTCATCTGAATATTGTCAATTTATAATTAATTGATTAAAAGATTAAAAACTTTGTAGGGGTACATCTGTATTATAGTATCAAATGCCGAAAACAAATTTTGCTCAATTGATGCACTTGAATCGGAGAAAATATAAAATGCATAACAAAATTTAAATGATTAAAGTAAAACTTTTTTTGAACGTCACTTGAACGAACAAATTTAACCCACTACAATAAAGCTTCCTCTTATTTCCAAATAGAAAGTGTGACTCATCCACATAGAATAGTTATTCCTGATCAAGCACTTGAGATGAACGAATTAACAATCTATAGTAAATCTCTTTAATAAATTTCAATAAAACTCAATTTCTCTATTTGAAAGTTAATGACTTTTGGCAGAGTTTTACTTAGAGTTTTCAGCAATTCAAACCTAAGTAAGTGTACCGAACAGCTCCTTAAAATGGTTATTTTCGGTTAAAAAGTGCTGAACTAAATTCTTAATAGTCAAAATATTCATCTCAGAAGTGGAAAGGAATCAACAAAAATGAGCCCACTTCACTTATTGATCCAATCAATCTTTAAAATATTGTCCATAGAAATCTTAACGAGCAATTACATTGGTAATCTATACTATTAATGAGCAACCATTCTGTTAAAAAATGTCATAGATGGGTTATAAAGAAATTTTTATTATCAATAAACAACTTTAGTAGTTTTGCGTGTCTGCCATTCTGGGAAACAACAATTGCTGTTCATGTAATCACGAATTTAGTAAAATTTTGCAATGAAATGATTGCAGCAAAAATCCGATTCGAAATCGAACTCTACAAAAAAAAACTAAAAACATTGAAAATGAGAAAAACTCACGTGATTTTGCCGCATACATGTTCTTGCCAGAAACCTCAATCGAACAATAAACAATAGAGCAGTCAAATGAAAAAGAGAATCGATCTCAAGAGAACAGCTACCTACTTAGCGACCGCTAATCAGAATGCAGTGCAAGGTGATCGTAACTCAAGCATGGCACTGATGCAAATTGATTCGGCAACTAGACCTCATTAATTCGCTAATCCTCGATGATTCCAAACTCATGCTGAACAGATGGAAGTGATTGGCGTTTGCGTAAGCGCTAATAAAAATTGCAACTGATTAAGAATAATTTTAAGCATCTCGGTCAATTATGCAGTCAATGGTTGACAGATTTGTCAAAGATACTTGTAATATATATTAAAATATTTTGAGAAAATTTTATTTAGATGAATGCGTTTTAGAATCTAATTAATCTCAACGAAAGGAATCGAGGAAATTTTTTAATTATGGGATGGTATCATTAGTAAATATTAAATTCTTATAACCAGATTTTCACCTTTATGTTGCTTTACCGCGATTTGTATTTTCTATTTCCACCTCTAATACTAATTCAGTAGGCGCTCAATTATCCTACACAGAAGAAAGAGTTAATCGAATGAAAGATTATAATTGAAAGAACAGTTAAACTTAGCAGTCGCAACTTGCAAATAATGCTAGCTTGCATGGTTTACATAAAATTGAATTACATGTAAACAGCTTGACGCAGTGTTGAAAATGAGTTTTTGAATGAGCTTTGTAATTGCTTTGAATAAATTTTCTTTGTTGTTTTCTTCATTATATTCTGGATAGTGAGTTATTGCATTTAGTATATTTCTGTAATAAAGTATAGTGTGAATTTAGAACACAAGATGCGGAATTTACATTTTTTGACGCGAGGAATCATTGTAGCTACTTATAATTCACGAATTAATAAAGGTGGCCAAAATCCAACATACCAAAGGATAATATAATAAAGGAGTTTCTCTTTTTTCACTTACGCTGTAAAGGTACGGGGTTAGAGCATTTGTCTGCAGAAAAAGAACCATTTGCACGTATTAGTTGCTCCCATGCACCATAAATTAATTGGGAAAACATTCACTCATAAATACGTCAATATCCAATTTATTGATAAGCTTGAACATGTTCAACAATATGGGCAAAACGGCTGGTCATTTCTATAGAAGGCAAGGAAGTAGATATTTAAGTTGACTGGGTTCACTGGAATATTTATATTTGAAAATTATCTAATATTGAAAATTAGCTAAAAACATCTATTCTAAATGCCTTCATCACTTTACTAAATGTACAACGAACACTCGTTATTAACTACTGAAAAATGTACACTAACCGTTCAACTCTGGAAAATTCGTGTACATGTACATTTATTTGAACTAAGATTCACAAAAGAAAATGGTATTTTTGGAACCGATTAATAGCAAATGGCGAAAATCACTCAACTTTGAGTCAAATGATTATTGAAAAAAACTTGTTCTCCCGTTAATCAAATAATTATAGGTTGTTATGGGAAAAACACTTTGTAACTAAACTTCTTCTCAATCAATTATGTGTCATCGATTGTTATATTAGAAAAATATCATATCACTTTTATAATAATAAATTAAAATTCTGAGTTGGAATTGAATATATGCAATAAAGTTTGAAATTGTATTATCATTGGCATGAATTCATGCGAACTGACATTTATAAAGCTAAATTTTCAAAGCTCATCAAAATGTGGATACACGTTTGAGGTTTATGGTGCACAATTTTCACAAAATTGTTTTGTTTAACAATAATATGATTATTAATCATAAGCAGAAACTGTGTTATGGGACACACGATAGATTTTGACATTTATATACATCTGGAATAACATTTTGTTTTAAAATAAATAATAAATCACAAATATAAAGAGTAAGGCAATTGAAAAATTTAAAGTCTCCTTGAAATTTAGTTGCCTTAACGAAATAAGTGCAAGGAATGCCAATTTCATCTTTTGATAGTCGGTTTAAGGGTTAGTAGTACTGCAAATGATACTTCACATTTGCTCATTATCAATAATGGAAAGAAATTCTACACAATAATATTAAAAATACAACTCTTCGATGCGGAGTACTTCAAATATTTTGACACGATTAGATTTTTCCTAACTGCACAGCCCTACCAATAGCATAGTTGAATGCATACAAAATGCCAATACTCATTAAAAAACACATTCACACTTGATAAAAATTATGGATAAATGGTATATTTGGGATAGGCTGATATTTGAATCCAGTGAAAACCTAACTACTAGCATACGAGTGAAACCATAAAAAGTTTACGCATCCAGGAACATATCTGATAACCATTAAATCAAAATGCACTAAAAGAAACTATTTAGAATATGCAACGCTATCCAATTTTTCTGTAGAGTAATTAGAGCTGCAACCGGCTTTCAGCTTTTTAATTGAAAAAATTCAACCAATTCAATAAAAATTAAATCATGTAATGGTAAGATAGGAAATCTTTTAAGATTTAAAAAATTAGCAGGGAATAAAACTGTTAAATATTTAAAAAATATATAGAAACATAGGTATTAATAATTAGCAAATTTGTGAAAAAATATCTGGCGAATTTTAGTGCAATTTTTTGAAAACTGAAAACGTAAAACTGGAAATAAAAGCACTTACCTAGATTCATGACACTGATTGTGAAATTATAATCCCTATTAAATAAAAGCACAACATTCAATTCCACCAAACGATAAGCTTGTAATATTTAGCGAACTCTCTATCTGCCGACAGATCTGGTAGATTATTTTTCGCGATGTTCAACCGACCGCTAGTACCGGCAGATTATGTAAGGTTTTACAATATATGGTCTAATGCACCAACTAACGCTAACACAATAAATGAGGAAATATGTGTTAAAAACCTAATAGAAAAGTAATTCCCGATAAATGTATTGTAAATTTTGCGGATTTAAACAACGTTTAACGAGACTCATAAATTTGATAAAATCATTAATTTTAATTTCGTTTATATTAAATTCGAAACTTGAACACTTCTTAGTTTTAACCAGTAATGTGTTATGTAATCAAAATTATGTAAAGGAGTTCAGCAAATAGCATTTGAAAAGCATGAGTAATTACTTTTATTAAAGCGTGCTATGCTAAATAATTCAGGTCCCGGGAACAAAGTGTTTGCAGTTAATTAAAACACCTAAATTTAACATCTTAAAGAAATTAAGGACCCAAAGTTTTAGTCTCGGTCATCGGTGAAGTTTTGCCCAATGCGTCTCGGTCTCATGCAAACTTATCTGGTACTGAATTGAGACACTAAAAACCGGGTATTTTAGTTTAATAAATATAATCGAAACATTGGATCCAGGCTCGTAAACCTCTTGTTCTGTGATTTGTTTTTTTTGATTCCGGTAATTCAAAATCAGAAATGGGACTAGCATATATATATATATATATATATATATCAAGCATATTACTAATTGCGATAACAGAGTAAAAATTTTCTTTATCTTCTAAAATTGCAACAATTTTTTGTGCATTTTCTGGATTTACTGATGAATTTGGTCTCCCTGAGCGCACCTTGTCGTCAAGAGAACCTGTCTCCAAAAACTTCTTTTACAAAAGACGAATTGTTTGATCTGTAGGTTTATGTTGAAATCCTTCTTTTGCAAGCTGCCTTTTAACTGCTGTAACAGATTCGTACTTTGACATAAGAATAATTATTCTAACACGTTCTTGTATTGTGTACATTCGAAATGGTGCTGAAGCCGAAAACAAAATGAGATAATTAAAGTGGTAGAGTAAAACAAAATTTTACTGTATATTGTTCATTGTGTACAATGTTCATTATTATCAGATATATATTTTTGATGTAATAACAGTTTAAAAATAGATGATGACCTTTTGAAGATCCTGTATATACATGTATATATATTTCAGTGATTTCCTAACTGCAAAATTCCGTAAAAATTTGGATTTGGATAATAAAATTACTCAATTAAGAGGTGAAGTCATAAATCTGTAAGTTCGCAGGTCGGAGTGTAACAGGGAAATAGGAATTCCCAAAACCATTAAATGGAGACAATAAATTCATATTTGAAATTGGAGCTACAAATTAGAAATTGATTTTAATAGCATTCCAGAAAGAATTTTTTAGACCAAATTATTCTATAGAAATTTTGTCTAAATTGAAACTATGATCGCTAACTTAATCGTAAACTTGTACGTATTAATAATTACTAAACCTAGGGATGTCAATTCGAAAATTTCGAATGAAACTTATGCTTGCTGCATCAAATATTGTAGATAGGATGCGATATGAGCTAAAGGTTAAAGAAAATCCTGAAATATTCCAAGTGTATTCGGAATTCAATCGAAAGATTTTTTGCTGTAAATCCCTAAAACGATAGTTCAATTGTTTCTTAGAACCTGTAATTTGGTGTGAAAATGCAATAATTTAGCTGGTAATATTTTGAAAGAAAACTAATTTCGAGAGACAATTAACATGAAAATTGTGATTAATCAGACCTACAAAAAGGTGCATGGATGACAAGATAAGGGTATAATTTGCGATCTATTAATAAAAAACCTGCCACATAGAGCTTGTTAACATTAGTAATTTGATAAATAAACTTTTTATAACAGCAATTTCGTAAATAAACGTATTTAACTAATAAAAGCCTAAATTAAATATGTATTCATTCCTTAAAATATGTTGTCTCTACAGCATAGCATTGGCAATATAACAACTCACACAATGATTTTAATAGGAAAACATATATATAAAATCTAATACAACACAATACTATATTATCTAGAGCAGTAAACATTTCGCTTATGTTAA
Organism: Hofstenia miamia; assembly: GCA_900660155.1. Taxonomy (NCBI): domain Eukaryota; kingdom Metazoa; phylum Xenacoelomorpha; order Acoela; family Hofsteniidae; genus Hofstenia; species Hofstenia miamia. Next base: position 766,869 of record CABFPE010000018.1, on the reverse strand, counting down.
GTTGTTTTCTTTTAAAATTTAAGAATGCCCTAAATATATATTTGAGGGTAACTTTAAGACGAAATGGGTCTCATGTATAGATATTCGGACGAATCTCGAGATTTATACTATCACCTCAAAATAAACATTTAATAAAAATTGTTCCAAAAAACAAGTGTCTAAAATACAAAATAGGCCCAATACATTACTAAACACAACTATAATATCTAAAATAGGAAGCTAATTTAGTAATTTAATAAGCTTTAAAGCAATTTAAATATATTTGGTTGCAACTTGAAAATACATGGATAGTGCTCTATGCGCAATACTGTAACTTAAAAATTTCATAATTCCAATCCAGAGATTTAAACATTTAAATCAGATCATAATTCTAACAGAATGAGGGATTCAACTTAAAAATTGTATGTAGTTCGAACTATTCTTAAACTTTAAAATTTCGCTAACCAAGCCTGGTCTACCTCGACAAGACAAGTATTATAATGAATTTCCGGTTCATGGGTCAGGATAGGCTGAATTGATTCCTTTCAAGAAAATCTTTTTTTGTAGAATTTTCAAGTGAATTCGGGATTTAGTATATACTTAAAAAATGGCGAACATTGCAAAAATTTAAGCGGATGAGTGTGACCAAAAAGTGAAGCCAGACATGAATATTGATTTATATTGGAAGTAAAAGAATTGTATCATGTCTTAATAATCGATATATTGGAAAACAATGTAAATTAAATGTACCTGTAAGTGAAGGAGCACTTGTAAAGAGACGTATACGAAAAGCGATATAGTGTCAGTCGATCCTCCAATCAGAAACCAGTTCAAGATGGATGAGAACATCTGTTTGAGAAGAGATCCGCATCCTACCAGATGGTAAGAAATCACAGCAGAAAAAAATAATTATCCAGATTACTATCATTTTGCAGTAATTATTCCATTAGAAACAGAATCATTCCTTTGAAGGTTTAAATTTACATTGAAATATTAGAGCGTCTTAGGGAATTACACGATGTAAAAGAATGGAGAAAATTCCATTACAAAATTCCCAATGCACTTCCAGGAAGGGTTTTCTATTTGCATTAATTGCTGCATTATTCGATTAACCACCAAATGGTTTACAAGAACGAGCAAAACCTGTAAAAATAAAAAACGGAAGAAACATTTGTTTCAATAGCCTAAAAATAAAATAAACATAAATAACTGAATTAGTATCATCAAATCTCTCATAAATAAGTATAAAAATAGAAGATAAATAATAAAAAATTCTGCAACATTTATCGATAAACTGAGGTAGATTGTCACTTTTATAGTAGATCATGGGCAGTGATGACCATATTTATAATCTGTTTAACAGATCGGTTAACAGTTTGGTTGAAAAACTATATAAATAAACTTTAAAATCAGATAACATATCTGTTTAACAGATTTGTTTTATTATTGCTATAACTAAGCAATCTTCTTAGCACTTTCTCAACTTTATAGAAAGGAAGTATGGATCATAAAGCAAATGAGAAACTCAAATGAATTATCAAATTTTTTAATTTTGTTAATGACGCAGAAAAAAAGAGTCTTCACTTTTCATAAAGAAGAAGCGTCAAATGGCCAAGGTTAAGTGAGTGTCACAAATTTTACTATATCATTTAAACAATAACTGAAGAAAAATCTCAGAAGCAGAATTTTTTTAGAAAATCGAAAAAACCGTTTTGATGGTATGTTGATGGCATTCGTAACAGACTTTTTTCTATTATTCAATAAAAAATCTGTTAAACACATCTGTTAAATAAACATATTCTAGCTTCTGCTAAATATATCCGCTAAACTTAATAATATGACCAACACTGATCATGAGTACATTAAAAGACAGATTTAAGCGCAAACTTTCCTTAAAACAACTCAAGTTTTTCATCCACGTTTGAGCTATTGTATACAAAATTAACTTCAAACTATTAGAAATGGTGCTTACTTTTCCCCTATTAAGGCAAAAATGCTAGAATGTCAGTGAGGGACGATTTGAATGTTAAGGAATAAGGTTGTACACATCTACAGGTTGATCAAAAATGTAGGTAACGTTGTTCACTTTTGGCTAACCATTCCCGCAGAGCAGTGCAAATAAAGAAATAGTATAAATATCTTTTTAAATAAAATTATTCACTGAGTTTTACTCAGTAATCTAACAACTAATATATATTAATGGTTCAGATAATTTTTTTCTTTAAAATTGTACCTGAATTTTTGACTTCTCGGTATTTGCACCCTACGTAAAAATACATATATTAGTTAATCATATTAAAATTAAAATTCAAAGAATTTTTTTCGGATTTGTAATTGCTCATACATTTTCCAAAACTTTGAAACTGGATCTTCTCGGGTCATCTATAGCTAGGCTCCCGTTCAAATGATATTGATGAAAAAATGAAATAGATAAGTGTAACTCGAGTTATATACATTGCCGTGTACAAAAAATACCAATAGGCATTGGAGTTAGAAATGTAAAATGAAGATGTCTATTTGATTTAAGACACACGTCACGAATCCGTAGACTATTTTAGTAAAATTGAGTTTCCTAGAAATTCAATTTGCATAAATTTTCAGTACTGAGAATAAAATTCCATTGCTACTAATTGGAATATTATGTTATAATTGCATTATTTTGTCAATTACATGCACCCTATACCTCATTTTAAGATGTTTTTATGGTTCACTTGATCATTCAAAAGAACTGAAAAACGACGGTGAAAAGTGTTTGGGTGATCGAGAATCTATTGAATTGGATTCATCAATCAAGTAAGTAAAAATAATAAATTAAGAAACAGCAACTTATTACTCGAATTCCCAACATAATTATTAAGGCTGGATAGCAGGAAAAACAAAGGCGTGAACAAAACGAAAGATTAGCTACAATCGTACGAAATTTATGCATAATCTTTCGAAATTTAGTTTGTATGCGTTTACAACTTATTTATTTAAATAAGATTATTTTATATTATTAACATTAATTACAAGCATAATATTGTAATGTATTGACTTCTTAATTCGTTTCATTACTTCAGTTCCTTCAAATAAATCGATTCAAAAGACGGATTAATATTTACATAACTCATAAAAATTCTATAAGCCGCCTTCCAAATGAGATATATGTACTTAAACTGTTGTAGTTCCTAGTAATGATAGACAAATACTTACCTTATAATGAAGGAAATGAAACGAGAAAATTATGCAGAATGTGGTCTGTGTATTCAAAGATTTCTAACTAGCCAAAAAGCTGTGCACAAAGTTTTAAATGTGCCCGCTACTTTACGCTTTCTCCAATGAATTTATTGTAACGCTTAACTCGAGCATAGTCCATCTATTTATTTCCCTTATTTTTTCTCATTTATCTCTCTATTAGAACTTTCAAACTTTAATTGTCAATGGAAAAACTTTGTTTGAGTCCGATATTAGTAAAGTAAACGTTTTTATGGTTTCTATCATTTAATGATAACTGTCAATAATACATAATATGATGGTCTAACACCCAACTCTATGTCCTTATTCTTATATGAGATTAAGTCGTTTTCTAAATGGATTACATTAAATAAAATATTGAATAATTATTGTAATTTGGCTCCAAACTACATGCCTGTCAAAATTGATATTGATTATTCCCGGCTTGCTCAAGACATACCTAAAGAGTAAGGCACAGATCACTATAAACACTGAGCAACTGAAATATCATTGGTAGGAGGCGCTATGTACACCGGACAATTTTTCAAATTTATATAGATACTGCGCTTTTTTGACGATGTTATAGATAGTGAGAATTTCTACCAGTAACGTTAAATTGCCAAATCACCGTTTACATGATTTCATTCTTAGCATAACATGAAACTGTCTGGCATAAAAAGTCTATATTTGGAAATTCAATATATCTTAACATACTTAGAGAATGTATTTCTAAAAGAAATTCATTGGCTTCAATGGCGTGCAAACCATTTAATTTAATGAGTTCATCCAAAGTTTGAGAATAATTCAAGTCAATAAAATACAGCAGTTATAAGAAAGTATTGATTTAAGTGCAATGAACCATTAAACAAAACAATAGGATGGAAATTTGCATAGCTAGACATAATCAATACTTAAAAAAGTTTCGTGAGAATTTGTTCACTGTGAAAATTCAAAATTGTAAAAATGATATTATACAACAGCCCCCTAGATGTCGTTGCATGCACACATAATATTACTTACTAAACAAAAATAGCAAACTATGAATTACTAAAAAATGATTGAGATAATCCACACATTGGCAAAGCATTCAAGCATTTAAAGTGACTCCTTTTTTAAATTCATTATAATTATATTATCATGGTTAGAGTTACCATTGAAATCTATTTATATCACCAACAGTTTCTTATTGATATCAACAAAGTTATATCAGTTTTTGTACATTATATTTTATTGAAATTTTAAACCCAAACAAACTACTCTAGCCCCTCTCTTGATAATCGACATGAACAAAAGTTGAACATGACATTCAAGAGGCCGGAGTAATTCGTTATAAACTTGAACATTCCATTACATTTATTCAGAAGATAATGATAATTACCAATTATTTCGATATTGATAGATCATAAAAACCTAACGACATTTTACCAATGTTCATTGTTTTCATTTAATGAGATGTCAAAAGATACAGAAATATACACACATTTCTGGTACAATGAATTATTTAAAAGTATTCAACTACATGTTCCTAAGAAGAGAAATAAACGAAATGATTTTCCATCATATTTTACGTCTCACACAATTCATTTATTTAATAGATGCAATTCTTTATATAAAAAACTACTAAAACCAAATGAAATCTATTATCAATTATGTAACGATGTATTTTTATCTGCTGAATTAGATAAAGTTTTATTCATTGAAAGTCTGTGTTCTACAAAAAATATCAATAACTGTTTTAAATTTTTACAATCTCTGAATCAATCACCCATTCCTCTCCCAATATATTTGGAAGAAATTATTGCTGAAGATCCACTACATGCTAGCAATTTATTTAACAACTACTTTTCCTCTGTTTACGAAGAAAACGACGAAATTTTTTCTTCTTTTGAATTACAAACATATAATGAAATTCAAATAAACTTAGATATGGTTTGTAAAGCTTTAGATATGATTACTCCTAGTGGATGTGGTTTAGATGATATACCTGCTAAATTTATATATGAATTTCGAAATGAACTTTCAGTTCATATCTTAAATCTTTTTAAAAATTGCATACGGAATTGCTCAATTCCAAATATATGGAAAAGATCTTATATTACACCAATTTTAAAAAGTGGATGTAAAACAAATGTTAAGAACTATAGACCAATAAGTATTTTGCCTAAGATTGGACTCATATTTGAAAGGATTATATTTTGGAATCTTTATCCCATCATAAGAAATTCTCTATCAAACAATCAATTTGGTTTTACCAATAAAAGATCAACTGTTGCACAATTATTATCATACTTAGATATTGTCTATAAAAAATTTGATGAAAATAAAATCATATCTACATTATATATGGATTTTAGCAAGGCTTTTGATAAAGTCCCACATGGAAAATTAATTGAAAAACTCCAATTATTCAAAATTGGTGGAAATTTTTTAAAATTATTAGCATCATACTTGAAAAATCGTCGACAAGTGGTAAAATTTCGTAATACCGTATCAAAGAGCTGTATTATTACAAGTGGTGTTCCACAGGGATCAATTTTAGCTCCAATACTATTTTTAGCTTTTATAAATGACCTACCAAATTGTTGTCAATCACTTTGCTACATGTTTGCTGATGATGTGAAGATTTCAAACAATAACTTTCAAGAATTAGTGGTTGATACTGAAAGAATTATAAAATGGGCTGCAACTAATAAAATGAAATTTAACTTCCACAAGTTTCATTTAATGAGTATCAATTCTTCATACATAGCGCATAAAATAGAAACTGAAAATCTTCAGATTGATACTTCCAAACATGTGAATGATTTAGGAGTTAATATATCGTATAATTTATCGTGGTCATATCATATTTTTCAGAGAATTAAAAAATCCAATATAACATTATTACAACTACGAAGAAATTTACCTTCAAGTCTACCATCGTCTACTAAATTTAATTATTTAAATCGATTATCATGCCAAGTTTATTTTATGCCTCTCCTATTTGGTATGCAAACTCCACAGATATAGACAAACTTGAAAAATTTCAAAAAAAATGTTTAAGATGGATTAGTAATATGGCATACAAAAATGCTTTAATTTACTATAAACTCCTACCAGTTTCATTATTTCTTCAATTAAAGGATGTCCATCAATTAATAGATATAATCCATGGAAGATATGGTTTAATTAATATTTTAGACTATGTTTCATTTGAATTCAAAAACAATCGAAAAACTAAAAGTCTACTATTTGTTATAAAGAAAACGAAGAAAAATACTAGTGATCATTGGTACTTTAATAGAATTTGCTGCATTGGGAATTATTTAATTCGGGCATACAATTTTGATTTCTTTGGAAATCCAAAAATTAGCAAAAAGAAAATGTACGATATTCTTTATGAATTTTTAGAAAATTCATATGAAAGTAATGGATGTAAACGATTCTTTTTATGTTTATGCAGTAACTGCAAAAAATCATTTAATTTTTGTAAATATTAATAATGCTTTTTATATTTATGTTATTCTATATTATTGTATACTTATCTACAGTTTAATAAAGCCTAGTAGTAGTAGTAGTAGTAGTAGTAGTAGTAGATTACGTCCGAAAAGTGGACTCGATGCACTAAAAATGAAGTGTGCTTCAACAAGACACAGGATACGCTGTTTATGAGATTAGGCGCTACGCGCTGTCATACGATTTACTAACCTAAAGGTTAGTTTACAGCTTATCAATGAATTATAACGCTTTCCAATTGAGAAGATATCTTGTTGTTGATACGCTGTTTACAGCGTGTTAATTGAACTTGTTATGACACTTTCATTTGTTATTGATACAACGTTTACAGCCAGGAACTTTTAGAGATTATCATAATAATCCTATGAGTCCATGATACAGCTGACTAATCTCAATTAAAACTCGTAATTGACTAATCAGGAAAGAAATGAAACAGGATAAATCATAAGTGCTTTGATCACGTCTTTCAATTGTGCAAATATGTTCGTCTTCCAAGCGTTTACAGCAGTATTAGCGCAATTGATAAGCTCAATTACCCATTCTTTTCATTTCATTAGTTTTATTAAATGATTGTCCTTCAAAGCTGTTTACAGCTGAATTTCTTCTAATTGAGCGCTCGATTGCGAAGTATTATAACAGAAACACTTTTGAACAAATTGAGTTTTCACTAGAAAGAGTTTTTAAACAAAAAGAATAATACACGAAAACCTACAAATACTATTCTAATCCAGCACTGGAAAAACTTTTATTACATAAATTAGTAGAATTTAAACATACCTATACAGTAAACTTAGTATCGAATGATATTTGTCAAATGGATATATACATTTAAAAATTAAATGTTAAATATCAACGATACTTTATAAATACTAAATTTCAAACAAATAATCCTCCAGTATACAAATGAAGATTGATATACTTACTGTTAATACTAGAACAGCGATTTATATCTGATGTTTCAAAGGCGAAATTATGAAATAGAAACAAAATGTCTACTAATAACAAATTCAATGAGATTATCAATGTAATTGCAAGTATATGTACTTGCTAGTGTTCATTTTGATCTATTGACGCGTTTCTAGTATTAACACAGAATTGAATCGATTTTCTCTTGAAATATTGAACAGGAAACTGCTTCAACTGTTATTATTTTATAAAGAAATATTTAAACACATATTCCATTGCAGATAATGTGATGTGAATGAGTAGGTTATTTGACAATTTCAAACTAGCCGTGTTTAACTGTTTTCTAAATCGAATCATTTCAATGGAAACATTAGATAAAAATATTCTTATTACATATCGAATCAAATAAAATCAAATGATTTGATAACATCATGATGAGGATGAATTGCAATCAAGATCATGATTCACCATAGAAACTATATGCAGAATTTAAATTTGTAAAAAATTATACTACAAACATGAGGTGCATTAATAGACAAGTTCTGAATGCTGTAAACACTACCAAAGGCATAATGTCTTGGACAAAGGTAAAAACACTCTTTCGGTATTAATTCATTTTCATTTAATGAAGCTTTTTGAAAAATTGACAACAATTTTGAATGTTAAGAAAATTTTAAACTTAAGGAAATCCGAATAAAATTTATTTGGAACAACAATAATGGTGACCATACACTTCAAGGGATTACAATAGTAGCAAATGATCTTGTATTATTAAAAAAGTGTTTCTAAGGGCAATTTTTGGCTGTCAGGTTTAAACGCGGTTCTCTTGCGAATTATATAGTGAAAATTGTATACAAGAAATTGAAATATATAAATATATAAATATAAAAATATAAATATATGACACATTTACAATTTACATTATTTAGTGGAAGCTGTCTAGTATGGCCCTGTACAATCTGTCAGACGTCACATATGTAGGAAAATTTAATTGAGTGATATAAACCTCGTTTATAACACAAAATATAGGGCTTGAACTGAGCGCGAACGAAAGCCTAATGTAATGTTTTTTTCAAGATTTTAAGCAATTTCTCCAGTGCTATATGATATGGTCACTTAAGTCAAAACCATGTTTATAACATAATATTATAAAGAGATCGTTGTTTAAGTAAACTAGACAGTTTTCACGTTGACAATAAATATCATTTTTCTAGCCAAAAACATTCTTTGTTGCTCTTCCATTTTGGTTCGTTGCATTCGTCTGAATAGAATTCTTTTTTCCAAATGGGAACTGAGGCTTTAAGTGAATCGATTGCAAACTCCAAAGCGGCAAAGAGAATATTTCTGTGCGCAGACGATATTGAGATGAAAACCGAAGAGTCGCCGACGTCAACTCGTCCGATCCTATGAACCATTGCTATTCGACAAATATCAGGCCATGTTTTACGAAGATTCTTTACAATTGCTCGCATCTCATTCACGGCCATCGGCGTGTAGCACTCGTATTCCAAGTGACTTACCTAAACGCACCCCATAAAGTATATGAATTATTTGCAATGTAAAAATTCAGCTTGAATGCAGAACTATATTTAAAAAAACAGTCTTAGATAGCCTTAGATAATACTAATAAACAATTTTCCATAGTACATCTTTTCAATATCTTATGCATATTGCTTATACGCTATTCCCACGTAGATGAGACATGCATGTCTTCGGTTTTCAGTGAGCCAATGTCACGTATAAGAACCGAAAACACGAGACATTCAACAAGTCGAGTAGAGCGCTTGAAAAACATTCTCGAATATCTTATGTCTTGTGTCCCCGTATAAGCACCCAAAACATAAGACATTCATATTTTTGGCTGGATTATTTAACAATTACGGAAGCAACTTATAAGTAATTTTAGCAATATTAATAATCTAAAATGATCTACACTATATTATGTTTAACTTGCAATTTACCTGAAATATTCTTTCATTATTTTCACTGCACTATTTTTCGAAACTTTCTTGAAATCGTCTTATCATTAAGAGCTCGATGTGATAGAATTCCTGCAGAAAGATTCAAATACCTGTTTTCTGGGTCGTTGGTCAGTTGGTCAGATCTGGTCAGGATCAACAAGAAAAGTATTATGATTGATAGTTCTAAAACGAATGTGATTCATCAATAGAATTTAGAGAGACGAGAAGTTTTACTGTAATTGTAGCCTTCGATTGTACAACGACATCTGTTATAAAATGTGAAATATTGTGGCATCAACTGATACAGATCGTGACTTAATTACAAGGGTTCATAACCTGAGCTTGTTTTCTCTTGAACGACTTTCAGACTGCTTCTTTGAATGAGTAAATTTGTCACGGGTTAGGCGCTTAAAAACCGGCTAATGAGCTTTATATAATGCTATATGAATTTGTTGTGCTCTCTCAAAGTATTCTCTTATTAGGGAAAGTTCAATTAGGTCATTTCGAAAAGTGACGTTGGTATAGTTTCCCTGCTAGATATGTCTACCGGTTCGATAATTCATAACTACATTTATATCCCAAACTGATATTACTTCCGTTCATTTCTTGTTCTTAATGTGGAAAATCCTTAGAGAAGAACTAATTACGAATCAATCTGAAATGTTTCTTTTTTACTGAAAAAAAATATATATATTAAACTCTCAAAACATTAAAAAATAACACTTTAGCAAGTAGAAGCAAAGTATACAAAGAATTAACACTTTTTACCTTAACATTTGGATCAATAGGAGAAGTATCCTGTCGAGTGACACCATTAAATTGCACAATCCCACCACAAGATGGCACATTCACGAAAGAGTAGAATTTTTCACAAGGAATAGGATCCTGGCAAATACATACAATGTCATCATCTACATCACACATTTCCTAAAACTAATACACTTAATGATAAAGTTGCCAAATGAGATTCTAAGATTTCCTATAAATTCAGGACTAGAGATTAAATACAAGAAGCGGTTGTATTAGTTTGGATGAGCAAATTGTTTTAGCACCTACATTGGATTCAGTCGGTTGGCAATATTATATTTAACATTGCGAGTACCGATAAGATCAGATTCATTTTCGGAGCTTATTATTTCTGTAATAGTTCGTTTTGAATTTTTCTATTTCATAATCCTTATTAGTAATATATACCAAACATACACATAACTAAACTCTCTAATACTAAATACTCATAGTTAGTCAATACACAAGTAACTACTTACATGTTGTTGTATTGAGAATATGGCAACTAGTCAAATAAAGCAAACACTGTTGAAACGCAACAAATTACACTGATAAAACTTTATTTTGAAATGGTAAAAGTTAAACAAGATTATTAAGGCAACTAAAACATTTTTTATGGTAGTTTAACAAATGTGCCTAAAAAATAAGTAAATACTACGTTGGCATTCTGAATTTAAAGAAAATTTATAATCAACCTTTAGTAATACTTCTCAATTTTGTCCTTGGCATAGAGAACTTGGTAACAACTAGAGCAAGTATATTTTTACTGGGACAATGAGTTACGTTAACTCTAACGATTTTTGTGACTGGTGCTTAACGTCATAGAAAATGAAATTGAAATTTGAAATCATTTAGTAAATTGCATAATATCTGCAATGACAAGCAACAATAGAATTGGTTCTGGTCAAGGATAAAACAAAACGTTTAATTTTTCTTAAAATGCGGTTTACACAACCAACAAATTTCACGGCTCGTGATCGTGATAACCATTGACGTGACGTAACAGCATTAAAAGTTCACGGATTTACTTACTTACATACGGGAAAATGAATTGATCTTGAAATAAAATTTGTTCAAAAATTGTTTAGCTCTAAGACCAAAAAGAAGTGAACATGCAACCCACCGGTACATGTAGCGGTAAAAGCTATTGATACTGAAATAGCATCATAATGTCGAGCATTGTGTTTAAATAATATTATTGATATTTTTAATAGTGTTATTTTTAAGTAACAAAGCGATTTTTTCACATTGTTGAACAATTTTATCATAGTCTGTTAAAAAATATTAAAAGCTTTTGCACAGACACATCTATGGGGTTGGGCCCGCTCCTGCAATGATGAAGAGTTGTGCTAGAACTTTTCTTGTGCCTGAAGTACATGCAAATAAGAATTTTTTTCATTGAGAAATATGATTTTTGTAAAAAAAGGTCAAATCCAAATAATGAGGATGTCGTGTTTGAGAACAAAAACTATTCTGAAATATTTTGTCTTATGAAGTTTTGCTATTTTTTACTATAAACATCTTGTGTCTTTCATACAACGGTGCCATCATGAGACATTTTTTTGTTGTGTTCTTGATGATGTCTTCTTAATGATTTTGTTTTTCCTGTCCTGCTTTACCATAGTTATCGAACCAGCTATTCTGTGAAAAGCATAGCGAAAACAACCGCATGTGTCAGTTATTGCAAATCAAATTAGTACAGAACTGATATCATAATTACATGCTGATATACTTTGTAAAATTCCCTTAGATATTTTTTGTCATAATTCATAACTACTGATAAAATAATTCAATATCACATCATATCATGCAACGTAGATTAGTTATATAATTTTATCTATATAAATCCGATCACAGTGAAAAAACTTCTGGTAAAAAACATTCATCAAATCAGTTCTCTGGGTTGTACTTTTAATGCTTAGCCTATATTAAAAGCCTAATTAAATAATTGGTATATAATATTTAGAACAAACCAACAACTTTTTTACGGAAGAGAGCTCTTAAATGATTTGCTCTACACTAGGTATTACTTCCCCTCTTGGAAATTATTACAAATCACATCGACAAACCATATATTACCAGTGTCATTGTGTAGGCGGTGGACTTTAGTAAAGCATTAGATATGGTTCCTTACTGCACTCTAATCACTAAGTCGATTAGCTCTTTAAGTCCACATGTCTAGTTAATTGGATAACTTTCTATTTACATAACTGCAGGGTTTGTCCCAAACACGGTAGTCTTTTGAGCAATGAACATAGGTATCTCATGAGGCATCCCCAAGGATCTATGATTGACACCGTGCTCGTAGCATATTTGAAGTTACTTTCAAGTTGTCGGTTTACCATATCCAACAATCTAAGATGGGACTTACATGTTACAAATATATTCAGAATCTCAAAGTTAATATATACTCCGAATATTGCAGAGCGTAATTGACTTGACATTTATTCAACTGGTAATGAGATCCAATGTCATATCCGTTAAGGAAAGTAGTCTTCAATTACATTTTAACCAATTGTCTAGACAATAATGACAAAATGCTTTACCTTTTGCACAACGCAGCTCAAAACATGACTTTTTCATACACTGTTGGCTATGAAAAGTGTGCATACCAAGAAATAAATTCTTCTGGTTCTATTGAGTAAAAAAACATCAAAATGTGATTAAAAATTGATCCATGATTTTCCAATTCCCTCAGTTATTTCAGTTTTGACAATTGCCCAGTTCATGTGTCCTACAGTAAATTTTTCTCGCCGTGATCCAGGCCCGTACCCAACATTATCACCTAAAGGGGTCGACACGCATTTAGGAGGGGTTGATGGTAATTTGTCAAGACTGAGCATTCTTTCAATTTTATGTTGCCACACGGCCTGACGATTTGCAGTAAAATGCAATAAAAGTAAAAAAAATTAATTGTTTTTGCAAGTAGTGAACTGGTTTAAGTTTTGTCCAAGTATTTTAAATAAAGAATATCACAAAATTCTTTCACTTTTGTGGTCCTACATATGGTTGAGTCCGAACAGGATAACCAGGGCAGGGCAGAGTAGCATAAATTGAGATCCAGTTATATCCTGATAAAATATCAACTATTAATTCAAGACTAAAACTCTGAATACATCACATTATATTCTTCAATAACTTTCGCAGTATTGTAGTGTCATGATTAGGGCAACTCAAATTTGACCTAATACATCCACACTTTTTTACCTAAACCTCTCCAAAATTTTGACATAAGGAAAAACCAGTCAATAGAGGTTGAGAAAGTGACTCATATCGACCATTATTTCTTGAGTAAAGATGCATTTTTAGATTATCTTTTGCTACCCATCATCAATAAAAAGTGTTAATCCTCTGAAGTAATATTAACAACTAATAAATTTGCACATGAATTTGCAACGTACTTCCTTAAATATTACCTGTAGCCATTTGATACAATGGTAGAGAATGGGTTAAAAGTAGGAAATATCAATGTCACCCGTGCTACACGAACAGCTTTTGTCACCAAATTAGATAAAAAAACTGCTGGTTGACTTACCGCTAAGACATGCCTGCAGAAGTGATTTTATATTAAAATATGAAAACTTGCGACTTCCGGAATACGATAGTTAATCCGAATAAATCCGAACAGGATAAAATAAATGCAAATTCGGATAGGGCATGAAAATTTTTTGTTACAAACTCGGCCCTAGCCCTACAATCACTACATTCGCTTCGAAACAAACTAAGGGTTCACCAAACAAATTAGAAAGCTTTATGAATAAAGTAAATCAATTTTGAGAAATCTGAATCTCCAAATAAAAACTTTAGATCTATATTTGTGCTATTGTACATTCTGCAGTTTCAATGTACCTCAAACAATTGATTTTGAAATGTAGAAAATAATTGTTTCTCAATAATGGCCTCATTATATTTGGATGTCGCCTTACGATTATCAATAAAAACAAAATGTTTCAAAAAGTATGGAAATGCTAAATCTAGCAAATTCTTCAATTTGTTTCTTAGGATATCCTACATCAAATGCTGGCTACAGCGGAGTGCATTTGATTACCGTAGGTCTTGGTTGCATGCATGGACGAACGCAGGATTTTCTGACGTGGGGACATTTAGTGAGTGACCAAAATATTACGACATTGAGAGCAAATTTACAAGAATTGAATTAAAAAAATTTATTTTTACATGCTGATTTTGATTTTAGTTTTATTGTCCAAGGGGGGGGGCGTCCCAATACCCTCGTGGCTACAGGCTTGCTGTGAGCTTAAAATCTGCTTTGAGGATAAAATTCGTATCTACATGATAGCGTATGACGATAATATTGGTGCAGCGCTGAACTACTACAAGCAATGTGTTTTAATTTTACTTGGCCCAGAAATGTATAAGTAGATGTCGCATTTATTTACAATCATATCTCTGGAAATTGGCTGTGATTGAGATAAAATTGAGTCAATGGAAATTATTGAGCAAAAAAATTAAAATTGATTGAAAAATTGAATTATTGAGTAACTCAAGCATTTTTGCTAATAGTGTAGAATATTTAATGGAGCTAGTAACGCAATGGGATTAATGTATACTCCAATTTTTCTCCCACGAAAACTAACGTGTAGTTACGAGTTTGGTGGCAGAAATATACTTGGCTAAAAATGTAGTCTAATAAGATAATTAAATTTCATAATATTCTAAAATAAGAAAGCATTTAATCTTAAAGGTATTTTTATGTAGTGGCGGACCTAAATAGGATTACCAATGCCATCTGACTATTAAATGAGCTTAAAAACTGTATACTGTAACTCCTCAGAAACACAGCCTGTAACAAACTAAGTGTTTCCATGGCAAATTGTCATTAAAATATTCACTTCATGATTGTAAAAAATAATCAACTTTATTTGCTGGGTTTTATTAGATGGGATTTTTCGTTCTTATAAGAGTAAGTTTGGTTCAGTTCATCATAGCTTTCAGGCAAAGCAGCAATCGAGTCATCTTTAAAGAAGACGTGTAAAAATAAAAAACTCATAAAGGAAAGAAAAGAAAGTATATAGTAGTTGACAGCAAAACTGCAAAATTCAGTAATTGTCATAAAAAGTATGACAAAGATGCGAGTGATTAGTTCCAAAATAGCAACACCTGCACTTCGCATGGGGATTGGTAAAAGCTCAGGACTGAAAACCAGCCATCCAAACGAACACATTGTAATACTGGCCTTTGAAATCATTATAAAAACAAAGCTTGCAGAATACTTTTCAAGAAAATTATACAGTAACATTGAAATAGATGCGATTACTAGGGTACATTTAAAAATACACATGCGTGAAGAGAATTGAATTAAAATGAAGTAAATCATGCAGAACGCATCTGACATCGCTTGGAGAGCAAAGTTTGAGTACAAATTTGTACTTATTTTTGATATGTTAAAACTGATTATGTAAAATGTCCCGGTTGAAGTCACAAATATGAATAATGAGACAAGATATAGCTTCATAATGTCATTGGATGCGAACAAGTCCTTGGCAGCGCTAATAAATGAAAACGTTTCGCGGGCATCTATATTTGAATAGTTCTTGCTTAAAGAAGAGAATGCATCTTTTTCAATTTGAGCATTGTTTTGCTTTGCTAGCCACTGCAAAACATCTTCAGCCTCTTTAATTCTGTTCTTAGAAATCAACCAACGAGGACTTTCAGGAAGGTAAAAAATTGCACACATAATTAAGATGAGAAGAGGAGCTGTTGATATAAATAGCTGCATTTGCCATGAATGCCTCCAAAAATAGCCAATAATTGACGCCAATAAACCACCACATGATACAGCTGAGAAGTAAATGAATGCATATAAGTAACGCTTTTCGCGACTAACAACTTCACACAAAATTAAAAACATTGAGGTAAGATGAAGTATAAGCGATACTCCAACAAGAAATCTATAAACCAGTAATCCATAAATGTTTTTTGAAAACCAAAGAAGGCAAAATCCCAGAGCGAAAATAATGTAAGAAACATAAATAGTAACTTTACGGCCCAGCATTGTTTGAAAGAATGCAGAAACAATACAGCCTAAAGCACTACCAAGAAACGTCAAAGGATTGGCAAGCGTGAACAAGAATCGATTCACATCACAAGCTAGATCCATTTCGTGAAACAGGGTTGACACTTTTTCAACATACATATACCTCTGGCAGGAATTGGAGCATTTATTCAGATAAGTTATATTGCTCAAGAAATGCGCATCATCAGAGCATGTGAATTTGACTGCTACAGCTAAGAAACCAAGATTGAAGAAATGAACAGCAGAAAAGGCCAGAATTAAAAAAGCCGTAAAAAGTATCTGTATTTGTCCTCGTCCGCTTCCACATTTTTCTATCCAAACCTCTGTATTAATTAACCTAAAATATACCTTTATTAAATTCAGGACTCTTTTTTTTTACAAAAAATGCAAGCTAAAATACAAATATATCTTGACATTCATTCATTGACTAGAAAATAAGTATTTTAGTCTATAAGTCAAGTAAGAATAATCTTAAAGTTTAAAGTTTAAAACGTTTAATTAATGAACAAAAAATACAATGATTACTTTTTTTCAAGACTATCTGAAAATCTACTTTAGAATTAAAGGTCTGAAATAGCGCATTGTGATAGGATAATTTTGAAATAATTTAAATGCCTACAATATGGTTTCTTATCATAATTGATTTCGCAACAAAAGTTGTATAGTTTGCTCCCTATGGAACTAACAATATAAATGAACTAGCAAGATAGTTTAAAGTTAGATCAAAGAGAATACAAAGCTTACATATATCTTTAACTGAACAAGAGCTAACGAATGAATTCTTGTCAAACTGTTTTGGCAAGAAGTTTATTACTAATAATCGGTTATTCTTTGATCAGTGATCAATTCATTTTACCTAATATAAATACGCAACTTGCCTCAATAATGATCACACTTAACAATTATTTAAAATTAGTATTTGAAATATGATTTTTGGTCATATTCGAGCTAGCGCTATAGCTTAACCCTATTTCCACTAGTATTACTTTTAAGAAACAAAGGGAGTTTTCCACATTTTTGAGTAATATTATCCAAGCCTATTAAGAAATATATAGATTTGGGTCCGCTCATGCAATGATGAAGATTTGTTCTAAAACTTAATCTTGTAACTGGAGTACATGCAAATAAAAATTTTTTTCAATGAAAAATACGATTTTTGTAAACAATATTCAAATTCTTTTCATGCCTATTGTTCAGGTAATGAGGCGATTTAATGTCCATTCAAAACCATATAAAGCTGGAGATGTGTTAATAGAAGCCTATAAATATTAGACGCCTAGGAATTTGGGAATGATAGCAATAGGATCACCAAAGATTGCAAAGTTGCAAAAAAAGAAAAAATACAACGTGATTTATTTTGTATTACATTTTAATAATAAAATAGGCCAAACTATTTATGAGATGTCTATTTTCAATTGCTTATTTTGCTTAGTCGTTCTTAATAATGGGCTTATAATTTCTATAATATATAACAATAAAAATACTAGCGGAAAATATTTTTATGGTAATGGAACGCAGGGCAAATATATGCTAAAATTTGTCATTCCAGTGCTATGATATATATATTTCATATTTCTGAAATGCACTTACTAATTAAATCAGGAAAAATAATTAATATTTAAATACGCTTATATGAAATGTACTTGACAATTTGTGAAATTACACATTGGTATATACTTTAAAGTAGTACTATACAAGAGGTGGCAAGGATTTTTTCTTACGCATTCTCCAACCATAGGACTATTCTATTTGATACACATAATTTAGTGAGATTGTACTTTCATGTTTTGTTAATTTCTGAAAACCAAACTTAATCAGGATATAAATTTACCGCTTTTTGCATTTCTCAAATCAGGTTTGGTTGGTGTTTATTGCTGAAAGGAAGATCCATTACTAACGTTAGAACTGACAGTTGTGGAAAATTTTTGAAAATATGTTTGAGAGTTTTCTTTAGCACCTCAGCATTGTCATCAACAATAGTAAAAAGAATGCAGGGCCAGACTCTAATTATATTAGATTTTAGAAAATATATCGCCAAAATTATTTCAATTTGCTGAATATCTTAGCTGTTCTTCAAATGAAAGATGTGATGCAATAAAGATTTAAGAATCCAAAACAAAGTAGCTACAAATACTCTGACAACTCTAGTTGATGTATTACTATAAAGTAGCGCAATGCCAATGCTCCGCGCACATCTCGAAAACTAGGTCAATAGCAAAAGAATGCACCATATGCAATTGACTGGACTGACAAATGCCATCATAAATATCGAGCTGTAAAAGCCAGAATTCCCACCCTTCGATGTGTGGATGCATTCCGTGGATGCTCAAAAGAAAATAATTTGTTATTTCAAAATAGCTAAGAAACTAGAGGAATTTCAAAGAGCTTACCAAACAGTCAAACTACACATAGTCCAACACAATGCCCGTACCAAAAAACATCAAAGTTTAGGAATTTACAGTGAACAACGCAGTGTAGTGGTCACACTTAGTTTTGGAAAAAGGGTAAATTCTCCTGAGCATGTATATAATTCACAAAGTCAGTTTCAATGTATTCCTGAAAGCAACTCTGAACAAATTCTCATGTTAGTTCAAAGTTTTGTAGAGATTTTTGAAACAATAACTAAGCATGTGCAAAAAGTGGATTTTCAAGCCCTAATCGAGTTAAGTCAAATTTTTGTAAATCGTCCATGGAAAAGAAAAAGAATTTTTAGAGTGAAAATGTCGTTTTTAAATACAGCCAACAGTATCTTAATAGGTCAAAATTGAGCTTTTGCTTCGAAAACATCTCTTATAGTACATAGCTTGTGCACGCGCGTATCTGACATTAAAACTTAAATTTCACCTATTTTCGCTTAATTAAGCTAACAGGATTTCAGGTTTTCCATTAATCAACAAAAAAGAAGGGACGTTCAACACAGCAATTCACTGATGGCTTACATAAACTGGGACAGGCGTTTTTTCGATAAATGATATGAATCCGGTTAGAATGATTAATATCATCAAGTATTTCTGCATTCTTATAATTTTCAAAGAATGTTATAATCAATATACCAGTCATTGAGAGATCTAAGTAATCACAAAACCTTGAACATGTCAAAATTATCAAGCGCTTCAAGAATTTAAAATATTAGTAAAACTTGAATTTTTTCCGGAAAATAGTCGAACCACGAAGTGTGTATACAAAATAAATAAAGCCAAATGTGCAACGATTGAATAAATTATACTTCAATTAAACTCTGTCCCAGTTAATAAGTAAACCGGTTTTTTAGGAAAATGAGGTAGTATGATATAAACACGTTTATAATTTCAAGTTTTGATTTTCATTTTTTTATAATATGCACAAGATCCTAAACTATCTAATTCGAGCCAAAACCATGGTATTTACGCTATAGTAAAACCCCAATTATTGATATAAAACTTTACTTATTAACTGGGACAGAGTTTAAATGATGTAACTTCCATGACAAAACAAGAATCTATTATCACAAGAAAGAGATATTCTCAGAAAATCTACTGTAAACGAAAATAGAGGAGACACAACTTTCCAATGCTTTGCGCACTGTGACTCGGGATATGACATATCACAGCTCTGACATATGGGTTACAACGATATACAATATTGAAGGGCATCAGAAATTCATTATTCATAGAAATTTGAAACTTTTTTAAAACTCCAATCTTCATTGTTATTTTTTAGTTCATCGGCATTAGGTAAAAAAATATATTCCTTGAGAAGCCTTTCGAATTTTCTGGTTTTACTATATATTATCTTCTCAATACTTCTTCGTAAATTAGTTTGTGATGATATGAGGGAAATGAATGAATATTTGGTATATTGGATGTTTAACGATCCAAATTTTTGCGATTCATTTTTGTTAAGTTAAATGAAATGTTCCGCAAAATGAATAGCACATAAAAAACTATTAACATTGCCATCGTAATGAGCTCTTCTTAAAATCAATTTCCATAATCCGGTAATGAAAATTTTGGAAGGTAAGTAATCCTATCTTTGAGACAAAAAGACAACCTTGAAACAATTCTTCACAGTGGTTTGCAATGCAGTGTCCGCTTCTATACACACTGTGCGTGACAACAGTAAACTAATTATGATGTAGTTAACAAAGAAATTTTTGTTTACCCAATTACTTTGCAGCGTGCAGAATGGGATTAATTGAATAGTGCTTTAATTGAATAATTTAATAATGTGCTATAAGGATACATTCCCAATAGAAATTTCTTGATCTGCTAATGAATGTGACGTAATTTCTATGTTCGAACTCGATTCGAAGTTTTCAGAACATTCGATCGAGTATCTAGTATTAGTATCATTTCCAGTACCGAGTTTCATTCAAATAAATTATATGGAAAGACTAAAAAGTGTCTATAAGTAGTAGGCACTTGCTCACATAAGAGTTGTCAAATTAACTGTCAAAACTAAATAAAATCATGCTATTCGAGGCTTTTAGTTTTAATATGTGCAATTGTTTTAATAGATTGAATAAAATGAGAACTTGTATGCATTTTTCAACTCCAAGAATACTCTGAAACTCCCCATATATTAGGAACGTCATTCCGGGGAAAATCTTCTCTCCAAAATATTGGCAATACAGGTTTGGTGTCAAAACGCATTACTAACAAATTTAAATATGTGCGATTATGTATGTAAGCTAGCTTAGCTCAAAGTGACTAGTTAAACAGTAATAACATGTTACACATTATTGTTAGTAAAGTAGAAATGGTAAAGCGTTATTTAAACAAAACACATTGATTAAATATAAAACAAAATACTCTCTAAGAATACTTAAATACTTGTATTATAAAATTCAACACTTTAGATAATTTTTGGTGAAACAATTATATTTGTTTGCCTTTTTTGTTTAGTTAAAACCTGATTAAATTCAGAAGTACACATGAAAAGTATTGTCTCTAAAGCAAAAAACAACATTTAAAAATATAAATTCCACAGTAAAATATTGGGAAAATTAAAATAAAAAGTTTTTAGTCAAAAGGTTGGTAACTTATCAACTGAGACTTCTCATCCATAATTGGATCACTGTTAAACGTCTCATCAGGCAAGTCTTTGCAGGAATACGTTTGTTTCAACTCTTCAAAACTTTCTGGCAATGCATGCATAGAATCATTAGTGAAGTAGAAATTAATCAGTAAAAAAGCTATGAAAAGAAGAATTGAGAGCATGTAAAGATCAGTTGAAACATTAAGAAATTCATTCATTACCATTAAAAATGCGATACCCATTCGACACATTAATTCTAGAATAGCCATTCCCGCACTTCGTATGGATATCGGTAGAACTTCAAGTTGGAAGAGCAACCATCCACAAGAAAACATTGAGGTGCTAATCTTCGCAATTAGAATAAACGAAAGCTGGGTGAAAGAATTTTTAAACAAATTAACAGCAACCAGTGAAATGACAGCGGTTAACAGCGAACATTTGAAAACATTCATCCGTGATAAAAAAAGGACGAGAAAAAAATAAAGCAGTGAAAAAACATCAATAAATGCTTGTAAACTAAAGTTTAGATACAGGTTTCCACTTAATTGGGGAGTTTTAAAGCTAAGTGCATAGAAAACACCATTGCCAGTTACAAAGAGAAATAAAGAGATAAGGTAGAGCTTTATTATCTCAGATGATTTGAACAATTCTTTTATAGTGGTTGTAAAAGAAAACGCAGTGCGCGCCTCTTCAGTGGAGTAGTCTTTGCTCAAATAAATAAATTCACTATCTTCGATTTGAACTTTGTTATGGATTGCTAGCCATTGCAGTACATTTTGTGCTTCCTCAATTCTATTTTTAGAAATTAACCAACGGGGACTCTCCGGAATAAAATAGTATGTAAATACAATTAAAAATGGTAAAGGCACTGTTGCTAAAAAGACCTGCATTTGCCATGAGTGCATGGAAACAAAGCCTATGACAGCAGCTAACAAACCTCCGAAAGAAATTCCTAAAGAGTACAAATATCCAAAGAAATAACGTCTATCCTTGATCACTACTTCGCATAGTATAATAAGAGCCGAACTTATATATAATAATACCGAAACTCCAATAAGAAACCGACTAATCAACATTCCATAAATAGTGCTGAAGAACCACTGAATACAAAATCCAATGATGAATGTTATACAGGACGCATAAATGCTTGCCTTTCTTCCGAAAGCTTCTTGAATATAAGGCGAAAATATGCATCCAACTGCATTACCAATGAAAGTAAATGGAGTAGCTAAAGAGAGCAAGAATCCGTTTCTACCACAAGCAAGATCCATTTCGCTATACATTGTAGATATCATCTCATCGTAGATGTACTTTTGGCAAGAATTTGTGCATTCATTTTGGTAGGATATGTTGGAAGAAGTGATGACATCTGAACATGCAAAATTCACCTTTGCGGCTAAGAAAATAATATTGAACAAATGAAGATTGTAAAAGCTGAAAAACGAGAACAAAATGATAAGTATCCTTATTTGGCTTTTGCCAATTCCACATTTTTCTATCCAATACTCAGTATTGATAACCCTAAAAATATTTATTTGAAATTTGGTAAGTAATATGAAATCATAACATTGAGGATCACGAGAAATAAAATTTAACAAATATATCTCGCGTTTGGTTCACTCCTGGCCAAATATCTCGCACCCAGTATATCTTAACGAAACATCTTACTTTGTGTATTTTTAATCATTATCAAAATATAATAATTTGGCTATTGAAAATGATTAAACTTTTTGAAACTTAAAACTTTCTTGAAGAATTTTCTTGCAAGTGAATGATAAATTAATAAAAAATATTAAATTGAGAAGCGCTAATCCTTTCCAAATTCTAGCTATATAATTTCTTACATGTATCTCTGTATCCACCTCCTGATTGATCCATCTAACTTAATCAACGGTTTTCATGTCCAGTGTGTATAAAGTGTACATTTTAGTTTGTCAAAGATGCAATTGCAAAGTTGGGTTTTTTCAAAAGTAACAAATTTCTTAGCATGAAATTCGACTATGAAATTTGTTTCTTTGTTACGGAAATGCTTTTCCTGTATTTGATGCTATTTTTATACTGAATTGTTTGTTTTTCGAAACAATAAAATCTGAAGCAAAAAATTGATAATAGCATAGACTCCTACTTAGAAGTCTATGATAATAGACAGCAGAAAATGGCAGTATACCTGAGTATTTGTCTGGCTAAAAACAAGTTTCACTTCAAATTTAAAATGAAACGATAAATTGAATACCTACAAACAATTGGAGACTAGTTTTCGTCTTTCCCGAAACATTCAACTTCAAGCTCGTTGAACGGCCAACCAGTGTACAAGTGAATTAAATTGTTCTTTGCACAGAGCATCCTGAGAATGAAATTTAAGGATAACGCATGAACAAGTTTTTATTTAAAATGTATTTCGGTATCAAATATGCAATGAAACTTGCTTTTCTTAGTCAAACAAGCAGCCGATATGCATAGCCCAATTGCGTAATATGACACAGGCTTAATTGCAAGTCAAAACCACGTTTATATCGATTATAACAAAAATTAAAAGTAAAGGTTTCTTATGTAAACCATTTTCTAATGCCTATGATCACATTTTCAGAAGAATTTGGATTTAGATTATATTATATTTCAAACAAACACTACTACCCGTCTAGGCACTTGACAAATATCGCAATGGCAAACACTTTTTTAAAGAATTTCACTGTAAATATCTTGACATGATAAAAGGAACCTAAATTTTACGTAGTTCATTTTACATCGCGAATAACAAATTTGATGATTAATTGCCACTGTAAAATTTAGTCGAAGTAATTGTAAATTTCGCTATTGTGTGTACGTATTCCTAAAATACTCTCCATTTACCTTGAAATAAATTAATAAATATATTCGTAATACTACTAAATAACTTACTTACATTTTTTAAGATTTGTAAGCGCGATACTGATTGCAGTGTGCACAACTTGGCACAGCGTTAGGTATTAATCAACGTGCACAATCTAGATTTGATTCGTTCAAACACTATTTTGGGCCTAGTAATCAAAGCACTTTAAAGTCTAACTAATTGAAATATCTGTCAGAATTTTCATGAAAATCGGTCCAAGTTAGCACTTTTATACCCCCTTCAAATAGTTCTGCTCCATAATAGAACACGTTAGAAACTAGAACGTTGACCTTGGACTGTAGGCTTGCATAAACGAATTCTTTCGACAAATAAATAATTGCTATAAGCAAAATGTAATCTTTTGTCAATGTACTAGATGTAGTTTTGCAAAAACTTTTCTTTTCATTAATTGATTTCGAGTTTTTAATGAAAATTTTAGGTAATTTGAAAATTTTGTACAACATAATTACTAAGAATTCTAAATCTGAAATTCAACATCAATAGCGTGTTTTTGGGCTCAAAGATTGCTTCTTGGACGGAAAATCCCGACCCACAAACACCTCTGGTTATGCGGTTATACTTGAACCTTTAATTCAAGAAATATGAAAACTTAAGTTAAAAGCTATTCTGCTGTTTAATACAGATAATTACTGCTCTAAGAAAATAGTAGTAAATAAAATTCTCAGAATGACCCACTTTGTTATATTTATTATTTTATTAGAAAATTTTCATGTATCAAATTATAATGTTATGATATTGACTTGTACATTATGAATGATCAATATGATGTCTAATGTTTAAAAGAAGCTTAGTGATGTAGTGGATAAAGGGATGAACATCAACATATCACAACATAAAAGTGGAGCAATTTAGTAAGAACACAAAACAAAATGCTAATAAAAAATGTAGTATAATGTAGCATATAACACTTAGAAGGAAAATTTTGTACTTGTTTTCTAAATCTTTTACAATCTTTTGATAATTTTGCCATTTTTGAATGAAAATATTCATGCACTGCCCGTTAATATCAACTGCAATGAGCATTTGTTAAAACTGAACTATGTCATGGTTTTTTAAAATTAAAACAAGAAATGTACATGTATTTGTATTCATCATAGAGTATGTTTCTGTGAAAATACGCGTGATCTCTAATAATTTGAAGTGCGGATTTGATCCTGTTATTTTTAATGTAAATGCTAGATTACTATAAATAAAATCGATGTAAAAATTACCTTGTGTCACAGAAATTAATGCAATAAGAACAGGTGAAAGTTTGAATCTCACAATGAAAATAAGAAGTAAATTTTGTCTGATGAATTTACAGGAGGGTTGATGATTCAGCCACCACCTAATAAAATTTTTTCTACAAAAGAGTTTTTTGAAACCGTTCACTAAAACAAATCTTCCTCTTAAAAATGAGGCACCATATTATTTTCGATGATAGGTAACGAAAAGGGGGTGATTTTATTAGTCTTCGGATTTTTTCCACAGGCTAAGTTGTATCTTCTGATTCTATCTTTCTGATTTGAGAAAGCATGGTTAATGCTTTCTGGGAGACCCTTTACTAAATAAAAAACATAAAATGTAGAAATGAAGAACAACAATAATTTAATTTAAAAACACAATATGGCATAATCAAAATTTTTAAAATATTGTTGACAATAGTCATTTAGCAAAAGAAAAGGTGGTGAAATTGCTTCAAAATGTCAGAAACCTTCTTAATCCAAAAAAGTAAAAGCAGCCATGAAATCACAAACGGAAGGATTCTAAAAAAAACTAAAATTTAAAAAAGTGTAAAGGTGGGAGACGGGGTGGGGTAATTAACCCCTCTGCTGCAATTTAGAATAAAAATACCATAATTCAAAAGATTTACTCATCAAAAAATTGTGCAAAAAACAATGGGATACAATTGATAATATCATGTAAATGCATATTTAATTTTTATACACTCTATGATTTATTGTTTAATATGCCAAAATATATTTTTTTTAACTAATAGCGTTGTTTGATTTGACTATCATCGTTTTTCGAATGCAGTCATCAACAGCAGACATAAATTGCATTGTGGAAACGTTAAGAAGAAATGACTATAAGATCTCAGAGATTCATCGATTAATTGTCAACGATTGGGGAGAAGAAATCACAAGTGACAAAAGAATCGCACAATAATAAAGAGATGAACAGAGAACCCAATTTAGTCTTGCTGAAGGTAGTGGAAGAAAACGAAACGAAGAAAGAACAAAACTTGTTGCGCAAGTCTTGAAAGATGTTAAAGAAGACAACAGAACGCGAACTGTCAAGAAAATATGATGTTACAAAAGATACGATGTGAAGAATTTTAAAGGAAGAGTTGAATTGGAAGAGCAATTAACTGAGATGGATTTCCCATGAATTGACTAAATATTCAAAAGGAAGCAAGTGTTGTGAAGAGTTGTTGACTGCTCATAAGCAAGAAACGCTTCGCGTTCCAGGGTAGTCACTGAGAAGTGGGTTTATAAGAAGCCAGTGGGAAACACCGTCACAAGAAGATGTTGGGTATCTCCTCAAAATGTCAAAAGACAAACTCTTGCAAAAAGAACGCAGTCTTCCAAAAAGTTCCACGTGATGGTGGCTGACTTTTAGCGGCAGGTTTCATTTTAAGATTTTAGCTCCAAGCGTAACAGTGAACTCAGCCGAATATCTGCAGCTTTTGAATGAAGCCATGGACAGTTTTGACCGCTACGAACTTCAACAACAAGGAAAGTTCATATCTTGACAATACATGCTGTTGCAACACGATAATGTCAAGCCGCATGTGCCAAAAGAAACGACTCAGTGCTTAGAGATCGCCATGTGAACTTGATTAAACAATCTTCGTATTCTCCTGACGTAAACCAATGTACCAGGTTGATTTTTCCTATGCTAGAAATGCGACGATCGAATATCACGTTTTCAAACAAGCATGAACTTGAAAATTTACTTAATGAAAACTTATCAACATTCACACCTGAAATTATGTCTCACAAGTGTGAAATGTTAACATGCATGTGCAGAACGTAATCGATGTCGATGGAGGCTACCCATAAATATTGCTTATTTTGTTCATTTTGTTCACATTCTACAACTTGATTTAAATATACTGGTTTTAAAAAACGGCCGTTTTTTGTGACAAACTATATTACAAAAAATTATAGAATTATTGATGGCATGCAAAATAGTCATGCACTTATTTACTTTAGCAATATAAACGGATAAGAAATGAAGATAAATTAAAATCACATTTTACAAAAAGCATTGGAAATACAGTAACTACAACTTGGAATGTAAAATTTACTGTGCTATTCTGATAAGTTTAATCATGATTGTGAGTAAAGTTCTTAAAAAAGGAGATGTTTGAAATAAGCAAGCAACAACCTTAAGAATAGAAATTACTTGCATTAAATTTAAGGCAAACCAACAAACTATTAAAAATATAAACTAAGAACAATCAAGATCTTTACACAGATAAAAATAATAGAGCTAAAACTCCAAATTCAAAACTTATATATTGGTAACACAGAATCATTCAGTAAGTTGCTGACTCATTAACTGAGACTTCTCATCTAAAATTAGATCCCCGTTGGACTTCTCATCAGGAACGTCGTTGGAGAAATAACTCTGTCTCAACTCTTCAAGACTTTCTGGCAATGCATGTATAGAATCATTGGAGAAGCAGAAATGAATCAGTAAAAATGCAAGAAAAAGAAGAATGGAAATGACGTAGAGATCAGTTGAAAGACTGAGAAATTCATTCATTACCATTAAAAATGCAAGAAATACCCGAGACATTAATTCCAAAATGGCCACTCCTGTACTTCGTATGGATATCGGCAAAATTTCAGGTTGAAAAAGCAACCATCCCCAAGAAAATAATGCCGTGCTAATCTTCGCAATTAGAATGAGCACAAATCGCAAATAAGAACTTTCGAACAAATTAACAGCAACCAGTGAAATGATGGCGGTTA
Source organism: Hofstenia miamia (assembly GCA_900660155.1). NCBI lineage: Eukaryota > Metazoa > Xenacoelomorpha > Acoela > Hofsteniidae > Hofstenia > Hofstenia miamia. Next base: position 738,627 of record CABFPE010000018.1, on the reverse strand, counting down.
ACAGAGAACATTTGAAAACATTCATCCGTGATAAACAGAGCACAATAAAAAAATAAAGCAGTGAAAAAACATCAATAAATGCTTGTAAACTAAAGTTTAGATACAGGTTTCCACTTAATTGGGTAGTCTTAAAGCTTAGTGCAAAGTAAGCACCATTGCTAGACATAAACACAAATAAAGAGATGAGATGGAGCTTTACTATCTCCGATGACAAGAACAATTCTTTAATAGTGGTTGTAAAAGAAAAAGAAGAGCGCGCCTCTTCAGTGGAGTAGTCCTTGCTCAAATACACAAATTCCCTATCTTCGATGTGAACTTTGTTATTGAATGCTAGCCATTGCAGTACATTTTGTGCTTCCTCAATTCTATTTTTGGAAATTAACCAACGGGGACTCTCCGGAATAAAATAGTATGTAAATACAATTAAAAATGGTAAAGGCACTGTTGCTAAAAAGACCTGCATTTGCCATGAGTGCATGGAAACAAAGCCTATGGCGGCAGCTAATAGGCTTCCACAAGAAATGCCTAAAGAGTACAAATATCCGAAGAGATAACGTCTATGCTTGATTACTACTTCGCATAGTATAATAAAAGACGGACTTATAAATAATAGCATCGAAATTCCAATAAGAAACCGACTAATCAACATTCCATAAATATTGCTGAAGAACCACTGAATACAGAATCCAATGATGAATGTTAAACAAGACGAATAAATGCTTGCCTTTCTTCCAAAAGATTCTTGAATATAAGGCGAAAATATGCATCCAACTGCATTACCAATGAAAGTAAATGGAGTAGCTAAAGAGAGCAAGAATCCGTTTCTACCGCAAGCAAGATCCATTTCACCATATATTGTAGATATTATTTCATCGTAGATGTACTTTTGGCAAGAATTTGTGCATTCATTTTGGTAGGATATGTTGGAAGAAGTGATGACATCTGAACATGCAAAATTCACCTTTGCGGCTAAGAAAATAATATTGAACAAATGAAGATTGTAAAAGCTGAAAAAAGAGAACAAAACGATAAGTATCCTTATTTGGCTTTTGCCAGTTCCACATTTTTCTATCCAATATTCAGTATTGATAACCCTAAAAACATCAATTTACTATTTGGAAATTAATATGAAATTATCACATTTCGACCTTCTTTCATTAAAAATAGAATGATTTGTAAACCTTCGGCATTTTTGACACATACCTCAATTAAAACACTAACTGAATTTGATATTGTACCAAATTTCTGATTCATACAATTTCGTAAGGCTTAGTTTTAACAACCGAATCCTTGAAATATTGTGGGATCGAAGAATATTTAGATTACTCTTATATAAAGTAGGTAATTTGATGAGGAGTTGTGTCCCAAGAGTTGTTAATTTCAATGCATTTGTTATAGTGAAAAAAACGAAAATGATTTAACACAAAATATAAATTGTTATTTTGTAATAGCTTGGAATCTATAGATTTTTATATAAAATCGACATATTCATTTTAATCTGAAAGCGAAACTGATTAAATTATCTTTATATAAAATGTAAATCAACTTTAAGTATTCAAAAACGTAGCGGTTTGCAAACAGCGAGAAACACATGAACGCCTATACATAGGACAAAATTAAAAACGTCATAATAATATTAAGTTTTCTGCTTCTTACAAAATACAATTATTCATTTTTCAATTATAAAATCTCATTTTAGTTAAAACAAAATATGCATTTTCCACACAAAATGTTAGCAAAGATTCACATAATTTCGATTTTTAGAGCCCAACAATTAAGTTACTAATTACAAAATGATGCCGGGTGCGTCATCATACAAATTTCTAACATATACATTTATCATTCAAAACCCAAAAATGGTAGTTTGGCTGAAAAGAAAAACGGAGTCTAATTACTAAGTTTGTACTAAATACACTCACGCGGGATAAAAAGACTGTTAATATTCATAGAACCGATTATTTTACAACTAAAACAGAACTGAGCTGGTTTTTCTTCAAAAATTGGAGTAGTATATACTACTGAAATTCTTCTATACAAGTGAAAATATTCCTCTTGCTATATATAGTCAAAAGTGGACCATACTAAATATAAAAGTGAATTAAAGGAAAATTACAGTATTTCATTAATTCTAGGGATGTTGCCTTGACATTTAATATTGTAGTTTTTAGGGCAAATCAAGTCCACATATATATTCGGCTGCGCTTAGTCTACATCCAATGCAACACAGTTCAAATAAAATACTATTTAGGCATCTGAAAATTCAAATTTATTACAAATATCGCAATGGTAAACATTTTTAAAGAATTCAACTGCAAATACCTTAAAATCATTAAAAGAACCTTAATTTTACGTGCTTTGCCATACATCCCTAAGAACAAATTTGATGATAAATTTGGCCGACGTAATTGTTTGCATTTCATCCTAAAATATTTTCCATTTATCTTGAATAACTCATAAAATATATTTATAATACTAATAAATAACTAACTTACATTATTAAGGTGTGTCAACGTAATACATTTTGCAGTGTGCACAACTTGGCACAGTATTGCACGTTAGTAAACGTGCACGATCTATACTTATTTGATTTATAATGCATTTTGTCCAAATTAATCAAACAGTTTAACGAATAACTTACTGGAAGACATCTACTGTTCCCTCAAAACCGTACAAATTCTAGACCCTTTTGAATATAGCTCTGCTCCAGAATAGAACGCGCTATTAACAAGAACGATTAGCGTGGAATGTAGGTTTGAACAAAGAAGGCTAAATTTTTGCAATGAGTATACACCTATGGATTATTTAACCACTATTATAGAGAATTGTTTCTGGAATGAATGGTCACTTCAATTTCATAATGCTGTAAGCAAGATGTTATCGTTCGCAAATGCCTTAGGCCAACTTATAAATATATATATATATATATAAATATATATATATATATATATATATAGTCATTTGCTTAAGTTTACGACCACATGTCTATTTTTAACATTTTGATAGTTTTGCTATTCGCTTACTTCCTTTTCCTATAAAGATGCATGCCTTAATTTGAACTTCTTAACCATTGCTTGTGAGAATCTACCACTGTTTTCTCATGTTATAATGAACTTCTGTACAAGAGATAAGGATAAAGATAAAAAAACGGTTGATCTGAAATGAATGTATATTTCAGATTTTTTCAATTATGAATTTTGATCTTGATTTCTGTTTACGAGACAAGTTTTAATCATATAATGTTAACATAGTTGCTTTAGAAAGAGTATTGGCCTAAAAATGTAATACAAATTTAAAAGAGCTTTTCTTTGAGACATTTAATTGTAAATCAAGATTTTTATAAAGTATACTGTTCAAATCAGTATATAATATATTTGTGTAGTTAAAGTGACTCATGATAAAAGCATGGAAGAGTTGAATAAATGCGCAAGGTGGTAATTGCCTAGCTACTAGTGCTATACTTACACCTATTGCAAATTTTCTAACTATTTTATCAATAGGGTACTTCTCTAACATTTGCCCAACACAAACGATGTAGCTTTTAAATATCAATTGATTATCAACCACACATAAACAATGCTATGTGCTACTCTTAAATATCATGGCTACAGAAACAAGGTTTCACCATAAAAGAACTCTAGCATATCACAATTATGGCTTCAAATACAATGTGCTGAAATTGCTTAGGACCTTAAACGACCATAGTTATTTAATAACAAATAGAATGATAAAATAAATATTAGGAGAAAGAAAAATTTTAATTATAATTATCTTATAATATTAATTCAAAATGTCTATCTTGAGCTGCGATAAATTTACTAAATAAAGCAGAAAAGCTATCAATAACAGCATGTAAAGTAATCACATCTATAGAGTTAACAATTTTTCAGACAGTTATTTTGATTATCTGTTACGATGGTTAGTTTTGTTTCTTTAACATGGACCCAAAAAAATTAAAGTATTACATTCTGGATGTAATGAAACCATGGGAACTTTGAAAAGTTTCACAGAATGATGCAATTTGCCAAACATTTTATTCCAAATACTTGACTAGGATTGTTACTACTGATGATTTTTTTCAATTGTAGCAGTGCAGTAATCTTTATAAAGTTTGAATTGCGATTGCATTCAATGTTTCTCCATGTTCCATGTCTCAAAGCTCTTTTGAACTTATCTCCCGTTCAAATTGACTGTATTCAAGTATTTGATAAAACCATTTTCCGTCAATTTTTAAATTGTACCTCACTAACTCTGAGATCTCCGGATGCTTAGAATATTCTTTTTTTACAGTTTATCACTTCAGCGATTGCAATCCTTCTATTCTGTGTTAACTGCAACATTAACGAATGAATTTTAATATAGCTCACACATATTAGAACCTAAGTATGCACCTCAAACATTTTTTGTGGACATTTTGGTTTCAAGAAGTCATATTTCATCATTCTACCTGTCATAGGTTAAAATTTATGGGTATTTAAAATCTTAAGCAATATTTTGAACACTATGTAGTATGTTCTTATATATAACCATAGATTGGGCGCTGGTGTAATTTTTTATAACCAGATTGCACAGCACCCACAGTGAGGGGGCCGCAACCGCACCGCACGTCTGTTAGAAAATTCACCCGCATTCGCAACACACCCTCTATTTTCTAACAAGGCGGTGTCATTTTCAAGTAATTAAACCAAAAATGTCAATCGCCGAATTGACTCTATGAATTTTGTTTGATTGAGTGAATGGTGTAAAAAATATTATATTATATAGATTTTGTAGAATAATTAATATTGTATTAGTTAGTATTACACATGTAACATAATAAAAATGTCCAACAGCATCCCACCGCAACCCGCGTGGCATTTGAAATTCAGTACCCGCACTGCACCGCAACCCGCGTCCATCTTTGTATATAACATTAAATATCTATGTAAATTAATGTTAATTCAAAACAAAGAAATTGTGAATAAAATTTATACTTTCTTACAGATAAACTATTACTTTTCATTAAGTTTCTATCAATTAGGCATCTATAATACCTTAAAAATCATATCAACTTAAGTGACTTTGCACATTCATTGAAAATAGTCATTCATTCCTTCACATTAGCAATATAAATGGATAAAAAATGAATATGCAATGAAAACCACAATTTACAAGCTGTACTAAAAAAGATTCATATGATGTTGATGTCATGAAAAATAGTCATACATTCCTTCACATTAGCAATATAAACGGATAAAAAATGAATATGCAATGAAAACCACAATTTACAAACTAATGGAAAAAGAGAAATGAGCTACTTTGCGACTACAATTTAGTTGAATGACGAGACAAAATTGCTTTAATAGTCTGGTATGTTAACCCAAGATTGTGTCAAATCAGCAAGCAACTACCCGAAGAGTCGAAATGACTGGCACTTAATATAAGCCAAACCAATAAACTATTAAAAATATAAGCTAAGAACAATCAAGATTTTTACACATATAAAAATAATAGAGTTAAAATTCCAAATTCAAAATTTATATATTGAGTAAAATTGAAAAAAATGCTTTTTTTCTGATTCATTCATCAAGTTGCTGACTGACTAATTGAGACTTCTCATCTATGATTGGATCACTGTTGGACTTCTCATCAGGAAAGTCTTTCAATGAATAAGTCTGCTTCAACTCTTCAAGACTTTCTGGTAATGCATGTATAGAATCATTGGAGAAGTAGACTTGAATCAGTAAAACAGCTATAAAAAGAAGAACGGAAAGCATGTAAAGATCAGTTGAAACACTAAGGAATTCATTCATTACCATTAAAATTGCGAGAAACATTCGAGACGATTTTTCGAAAATAGCCACTCCCGCACTTCGTATTGATATTGGTAAAATTTCCGGTTGAAAAACTGATTACCCACAAGAAAATATTGAGGCGCTAATTTTCGCAATGAGAATGAGCGAAAGCCTGATATAAGAATTTACAAACAAATTAACGGCAACAAGTGAAATGACAGCGGTTAACAGCGAACATTTGAAAACATTCATCCGTGATAAAAAGAGGACGAGAAAAAAATAAATGAGTAAAAAAACATCAGTAATTGCTTGTAAACTAAAGTTTAAATACAGGTTTCCACTTAATTGGGGAGTTTTAAAGCTGAGTGCATAGAAAACACCATTGCCAGTTACAAAGAGAAATAAAGAGATAAGGTAGAGCTTTAATGTCTCAGATGATTTGAACAATTCTTTTATAGTGGTTGTAAAAGAAAACGCAGTGCGCGCCTCTTCAGTGGAGTAGTCTTTGCTCAAATACACAAATTCACTATCTTCGATTTGAACTTTGTTATGGATTGCTAGCCATTGCAGTACATTTTGTGCTTCCTCAATTCTATTTTTGGAAATTAACCAACGGGGACTCTCCGGAATAAAATAGTATGTAAATACAATTAAAAATGGAAAAGGTACTGTTGCCAAAAAGACCTGCATTTGCCATGAGTGGATGGAAACAAAGCCTAAGATATATGAAATTATCATACTTCATTTATGTCAAATTGGAATGGTCAATTTCAAAACTTAGGAGACGTAATTGTAAATTTAACAATAATGTGTACTTTTTCCTACAATATTTTTTTGTAATTTGTCATGGAGCATATATTCATAGAAATAATAAAAAAACTAACTTACATTTTTTAAGGTGTGTCAATGTAATACATATTGCAGTGTACACAACTTGGCCAAGTTTTACACGTTTATAAATGTGCACGATCTAGACTTGTTTGATTTATCGGCAGTTTTACCAAATTAATCAAACCGCTTTAACGCACAACTCAATGGAAGACTTATCAACTGTTCCCTCAAAACCAGTCAAAATTAACACTTTCATACCCCAATGAAAAAAAGTTGCATGAACTTAAATCTAAATTTACGTTTCCATGTTCTTAACAATTCTACAAGTTTGCAAGAACAAGAATTAAATTAGTTTAATATAAAAAAATCAACGATTTTGCTAGCCTGAAACCTCAGTAGCCATTTAGCAATACTAGACATGGGTTTGAAAAAGGAAATTACTTTTTGCTATGAGCATAAATACCTAAATGAGAAAAAGTTATTTGCCAATGTCCAAGGTGTGGTCTCGCACCAAAGTTATATTTCATTCATAAATTCATTTATTATTTTAATGTAAATTTTAGTAAGCTTGTAGTTTTTTGTACAATACGATTGTTGCGAAGTCTCAATCAGATTCAAACTTGTAATTATAAATCAGCGTTTATAGCATGCTTACAAAGTAAATTGTATTACACTAGTGATGCTTAGGAACCGGAAAAATAGTTGGCAAAACCCCGCAAAATAGTCCCTATTTTGTTTTCAAATACATCAGAAAATCGTTCAATTAGTTGCTGTAAGAAAATCACTTATTAGTAATGAAGTCAAAATGAAACATCAAATAAACAACCTGATACAAAATCAAGTGTACAAACTCTCCATCTGTCTTCAAAACGGCACAAAATAAACACTTGTGTACACTATATTGCTCCTATAAAATATTTCTAAAGAAATTAAGCGATGGCGTACATCTTCCTAATATATTTTTATCCATGTCGCCCACTATTAAAGTTGCTGAAAAGTGCCGAAATAGTTAAAAATAGTTGTTTATAAAATGAAGAGACTTGCCCCAAAAACCAGTTATTCTAGCGTTTAAAAACTTACTAGATATTTTAGCTTTCTTCAAAAAAAACTAGTTTTTCGTTTCCTAGTAATGTTAATAGTTCAGCTTTTGTAGTTAAGTAGTACATAAAAATATTAGTGTTAAGCCATTTACGAAATTGTTTTGTCGTATTTCACATTAGAATTATCCATAGTGTAATAATTCAATTAGAAACAAACAGTACTCAACTGAAGACATGGGACACTAAAGTTGAGTTAATCCCTGTCACTCTGTTAATGAGGAGTTTGTGATTTAAACTGATTTGAATACAAAGTAAGGATTGTCGGTGAGGTTACTTTTAACAGACTTCTGATAACGCGATTGGAAAAAGGGAAACTCGTGAAATAAGCAAGCACAAAAATCAAAAGCAATTACATCTCATACTTTGTATAAGCGCACATAAAAAGATAATGTACTAGGCAGTTATATTTTAGCAATTGAAACACTCGTATTTCCAGTCCTATAAGTTTTAGACTACAAGCAGAAACTGTTCAAATTTCAAGGCAAAATGAGACAAAATTCAGAGAAACGATAGTGCATTGAAATGCTTATTTATTTGAAAAATTTAGAAGGCTAGACTTCTCGTTTGAGGCTGAGCTATTTGATGTGGATTTGTAACTATTTACATCTTCATAAGTTTCAGGAAGGTCTGGAAGAGTGTCATTCGAGAAGTGTAGATGAATTAAGCAAAAGCAAAGTAATGCCATTAATGACAAAATTAAATAACATGTTACTGAGCTATTAAATTCTTCTACCAATGTCAAGCAAATGATGGCAATGGAAAAAAACAATTCTCCACTTGCCATTCCTGCACTTCTTATTGAGATAGGGAAGATTTCAGGCTGAAAAATAAACCAGCCAGTAGAAAACATTGCAGCATTAATTTTGGCAATAATGCATAGCACTAGTGTCTGAAAAGTTGTCCTTGTTAGTGTAACTGACAGAAAAAGAGCAACTGAAATGATGAAAAAGTTGCATTTAAATATATTCATACGAGAAGTATAATTAACGATAACTAAGTAAACCAAGGAGACCAAATCTAAAGTTGATTGTAAAGCGAAATTACTGTATAATCCTCCATGCAAATTCGGAAAGCTAAAACCAATTACAAAGTACGCGGCCTTCCCTGTTGCAAAGAGGAACAATGATACCAAGAAGGTCTTCATTAAGTATTTCGACTTCAATAACTCTTTGATAGCGGCTGTAAAAGAAAATACAAATGAAATCTCATCAGTTGAATAGGCGTTACTCAGTTCGGAAAAGAAATCTTTTCCTAACTGTACATTGTTATGTTTTGCTAACCAATGAAGAACGACTTGAGCTTTATTGATTTTGTTTTTTGAAACTAGCCAACGAGGACTTTCAGGTATCCAAAAATAAGCACATCCTACCACTAGTGGAAAGGGGACTATTGATAAAACTACTTGCATTTGCCATGAATTCCTGAAGACACAAGCAACAATGGTGGCACACAGACCACCAATGCCTAAGCTTAAGAAAAACAAGTATCCAAATAAATATCGTTTATCTCTGGTAACAACTTCACACAAAATTAACAAGGATGAGTTGACATAATTCATAAAAGAGAGGCCCAGTAGAAAACGATAGATAAGTATAGTATATATGTTCATGAAAAGCCATTGAAAACCAAACGCAAATGTAAATATCATAACAGAAATATGGATAGCCGATCGTCTGCCTAGGATTTCTTGAACAATAATTGAGAAAAAACTCCCAAAGATAAAGCCTGCAAATGTGATAGGAACTGAGAATGATAATAGAATGTTGTTAGTTCCGCAGGCCAGATCCAATTCGCTATAGATAGTGGATATTTTCCGATCATATGTGTAGTTATAACATGAATCAAAACAAGTATTTTTGTACGTGATGTTGGCCTGATCAATGATGCTGTCAGAGCAGGTAAAATTCACTTTTGCAGTTAAAAAAACAAGATTAAATAAATGAATGGAATTGAAAGAAAAAAGGCCAACTGATGCAAGTAAAATCTTGATTTGGCCTAAACCAAAGCCACATTTTTCTATCCAGATCTCAGTATTGATGACCCTAAATATAATTTATTGGAAAAAGAAAAATTCTTGAATTAAATAAGATTCGGTCAATACAAGCAAAAGATTTACGCAATTGCGAAGTATCGATAGATAAAATAGCTGTCTAATTAGTTCAAAGACCTAACGGTTGCCGCCCGAAAAGAAATGTATCTTTTATTGATTTTGAAATTTGGATTTTAATACATTTTTTAAAATAAATTTCTGACGTTACTCAAACAGTGAATAGTAGTGTAAAATATTTAGAAAACAAATCAGATTCTAGCCGTGAATTCTTGGGCTCTTAACCATATATATCCCTAATTATGAAACCAATCTAATCAGAAGTTCGGTAAATCCATATTTGTTTAGGAAAATTTAGTATCTGAATTAAATTTGTTAATCCGTACATAAATGATGGTTATTCCTAAAAAACAGATACGAACCAATCCCCTTCGATTGAAATTGTATACATGCATGCAATGTTGTCATTAAAATATGCACTGTTCACAAAATTCCTGAATTTTAAATCTACAATTGTTACAGCATCTACACAAACTACTAATATATTTAGCAATATATAGTAAACAAAGCAAGTTTCATATGAAAAGAACTTAAAGAACTTACATGCGAAAATATATTTGGCAAGATAATTCTGAAATTTTGATAATGATATGCTTCGACGCATATCTAAGTTATTGTACCTGTAGTAAATTTTGTAAGCAAAGCACTCGATAATCTGAAATGTGATTATACACATATCTCCTGTATTAAAGATCTTACTGAGACGACAAAATGATTTTTATTCTTACTTTTGAATATAATATACTTCGGGTGTAAGGACATTAAAATTCAATGATAGACGATAATTCAGATGGCGCTATTAGCACACTCATTGTACAACTATAAAATAAGTGACATGAGTAAATAAAAAATTATTGATACAAAAATAGTTCATAATCCAGACAATCTCCTCAGTTGATTTTCTTCGAAAAATATATCCCTGTATACACGAAAGTTTTTCCATATGGCAGGGAAATCTTGTTGTGTAAACGTAAAATAAAAATCCTTAATGAATTTTTGTAATTTAATAAGAAATTTGATTGGAGGAAAGCTATTTGAACTCGAAATAATCCAATGACGTTGCTCGCTGTAACTATCCATTCAACAAACAATAAAATTGGCATAGTAAATACGAAAAAGCTATCAGCAGAAATTTACCGTCTAAATGCAACTGATGTTTATTTAATCAAATACTTGCTTCATAAATAAAGATAAAGACATTAGGGAAAACTTATTGTGTAAACAGGGTCCCTCAATTCGTGAGCTAAAAATTTCAAATAAAACCTTAAACGATGTTAGCTATTCCACGAAGTCTCCGCCTAGTTACATTGACCTCCACATCCAAGGTCAATGGCTAACTAAAAAATACGTGCATTTTCAATAGTTAAGTGTAGTTCAACAATTACTATTGTATATCAAAACAAGAAAATGGTTCCATCCAACATAAGTAATTCTTCGAAATATCAGAAATGAATAAGTTCTTCCCTAAAAGAATGTCCATGATGTTCTAGTCTAAACCACTATTTATTTCTAATAGCTGCATTTTTGCGTAGCCGATATAAACTAATTTTTGTTGCGAGTTCCTAAAATACACAAAAAATTCAAAAAATTTGGCAGTGCTTTTTGTATTGCCATAAAAACAATATATATAAAGGTTATTCGACAAGGGTACCAAATTAGATGAACATTCAGTACAAAAGAAAAAAAGAACAAAACATTCATGTTATGCACGTTTGTCGTTGTTGATGAGGCACATACAGATATTGGTCGCTTTGTACGCTTATTTACAAAACAAATAACTCCAACTTGATTCAGATTAAATTAGTTGTTAATCAATGTTCATTCTCAAATATAGCCTTGAAAGTTGTCGAAGTCTTGAAAGTGTATCAATGTCCGGTGTCTTCAATTAATCGGTTATTTAGCTCATTATTCTCTAGCTTGGTTTTAACATATAACAAATATAATTACAAAAAATGCGTTTACACACGTTTTTCCCCAAATTACCAATTTAGAGAGATAGCTAAAAATAATTTTTTCTATGACTTCTCAAGGAAATATATGGGCGAATAAAATGCAAATTGCCCCAAAATCTAGCAAACATTTCCTTTAGGGAAAGGCAGTACTACAATGCGTATTGCTTCAAGATGCAGAAAGACTTCGTAACGGTATAAAAATGCAGGCTAATTTAGAGCAATTGCTAAAAATATTGTTTATGCCGTGTATTAAGATAGCACGCGAAATCAATTTGCATACGCCATCGCGCGACAAAAATATTTCGTAGCAAGAAATATTTCGCGTAATCTTTTTAATGGGTCACACAATGTTCTATTTAATAGTGATAATTTATAAAGTCATTTGAGATAGACTGCTTATTAATTTGGTAGATAACAATCATTACGATCGGGTACATTTGTACAATGGGATATAGATAAAAAGTTATGCATTGCTAACCTTGTCTGTGAAAAAGTGCAAGTTTGTACACATATGAATATACAGTCGAATTAATGGAATTTCACACTGAAAAAAAGAGAACTACGCTGAAAGATTTCAAACTTTGTGGCGAGCTTTTTCTATAAATAAATCTAACATTTCACATGTTTTCAATGTTTTAGAAAAGGTATTAACGCTATTTTGCGAAATTATTCTTAGTTATTTTTAAAAATATTTTTTTTAAAAACGTAATAAATTTTATTTTTTGGCGAATTGTTGTCGGTTGCCAATTTGATGTTGAAATGAAGTGAATTATATACCTCATCATAAATAAAAAGTTGTTTATTGTAAATTTTTAAAGCATTTTTTTTAAATTGGAATCATTTACATATTTCATTCTAAATAATACAGCATTTTCTTAAAATTGTAATCGTTTATATATTTAATCGTAAATAAAAACGTCGTTTTTGTTGCTCAATTTTGTTGCAAATTTTAATTGTCATGTGCTTTTGATTGTGAACGTCATCTTGTTCTAATAATGACTTAAAATAAGAAGACATTCTTTATTCAGATAATATTTTCAATTACAAGATTGGTTATTATCTGAAAAGCGTCAAAAATGACAACAAATAACTATATTTACAAAAAAATAACAAGACTACAAAATCTGTTCTGTTCAGGCTATGCAATTATTAATTATTTAAAAGATAGATTCTTTAGGGGAGATTGACGCGTTATTAAAAGTAAGTGAAAAATTTGATATTAATACAATTTTTCCTTGAGTATTCAGGATGCAAAATTCAGTTTTTTATAGTTATTTAATTTGTGCATGTTAAAATATTTAATCAATTCTTCACAATTTTGTTCTATATCATTTATTGCTTGACTTAAGGATGTATTTCCACTAAAAATGCATGTATCAACGGCGTATTGAATCAATTTGCAATTCGTATGTTGTTACATGTCATTTACATATACGTTAAAAAGTAGCGGTCCAAGAATGGTACCTTGTTTTGAAAGGTGGTCACTAATTTAATTATGTAAGAGTCGTTTGAAAATTTTACCTAATGGCAAACTAATTGAGATCGGCCTATAATTAGTAGCTAAAGTAACATCTTTTTTTTTTCAAAACCGGAGTAATATATGCTTGTTTGGGAAGTTCTTTCGTTTTAAGGATTCATTGAAAATAAAATTTAGAGGTTCAGCAATTATAGAGGCAGTTGCTTTTAATATCCAGGAAGGAATTTTAGATGGGCCACTAGATTTATTGGGTTTTAGTTTATTAATTGCTTTAATCGTTTGGTACGCAGTCGAAACACGAATTGGGGTGTAATTATTAATATTTGGTGATTGATATTTAATATATTGTCTTTTAAACTTTGCCAAGTTAACAAATATTTCGTTTAGCACATTAGTAATATCAAAATCATTTGTAAATGAGTTCACATCAGTCTCTAATCTCCTCAATAACTGTAGATTTAGATTTTCCAGTGCTAGCAATTTCATGAATGAGCTTCCATTTGGACTTTTGGTTTAGTAAAATTTTGAATTCATTTTTAATATATTTATTAAAAGATTTTCAATATTTGATAAATTTCGTGCTTTTTTATAAGCTAAGAAATTTTGGTTAGATTTTGTCAGTGAGAAATTGTTAAAAGCGTTGTTTTTTTAATAATCAATTTTTTTACATAAATCAGTTAATCAAGGATTTTGAAAAACCGAAAAATTTGAAAAAGGGTACATTTGTCTTACTTGGTAAGAACACCTGATTTAGACGCTATGGTGTGAAATTCATAACGTACAAAAATACACATTGCATATTTTTCCTGCACTATTCCCATCCAATAACGAAGTTAGCAGGAATAAGCAAAGTAAATTGAACTGTAGATGAAATTCGTTATAGAAAGAAAAAGAAGAAGATATTAAAACCACTATCATTTTATAAGTGCATTTCATATTTTCCTTGTACATAAATTTATTAATTTTAAATGTTAGTTTTCTCTATTGGGTGAGATTATGTGTCTGTGGAAGCATTTATTTAAATTTATTTTTCTCAATTATAAAATATATTTGTCTGGAATTATTTATTAACTACAACTTTTCCCGGAAAAATTTCAGTATTTCAAGCAAAATGTTAGTAAATTCAAAATATATTTTAAAAAATTATGAAATATACAATATATATTGCAACTTTATTTATTTATTAATAAATTTTGTCCACAATATATTCCAATGACGTCAGATACAAAAAACCTTACAACAGCCGGTAAAGTACACAATTACATCATAGTCAAGCCATATATGCCCCCAATGTCAAATGTATGATGGGATGGAACTATTTTTACTAGAACATCAAAAATGATACACGGAAGCATGGAATACGTATTCCACGATCACGAATAACAGCTCATAATTACTGAATTCTATTTATGCAAATGTTAATCGCAAATGCTTTGTTAATTTATGATTAGCTTTTAGATAATTATAGGGTTGCCCTCTAAATTGCATAAGTATTTTATTTAGTATTTGCTATCTTAGATAAAGTCAGTATGCTAATATGGTTGCATGACTGCTTAAGTCTGACTAAAACTGTAGAATTTGCATATATTGACACCTCTACATGTCTCAAAAGTAAATGCTGTTATATGCGAACTTGGAATTTCTAGGCAACTTCAATTAATAATTTTCTAAATTTCTCTTTGACAAAAAATGTTAGAAATATTACTAAATAGAAATCAAGAAAATGGCCTATGATGCATTGGTTGTCAATTTACAGCACTTACGCACAAAATTGTTATTTTTAAAACTGTCACGAAATGCCAGTTTTTCATGGAAATTTTTTTAAATGGCTATAACCTTGTAACTCTTGACCCTATCTGCATTATTATTCAAAAGTTGAGGAACAAGTGAAAGAATAAGTCATGGAAGGATAGTTTATTTAAAAAATGGTTTCTGAGTTATATCTAAAATATGGAAGTCGGTGAAATCCGAATTTACCTGGATCTCAATTTTATACTGCTCTTATACGGATTAATCCTGTAATGATTATCCTGTTCGGTTTCAGCTATAGGCTTAAGCGTACTAAATTAATACAGAATCATTTTAATGTATATTAAAGCAAAATCCTTCTGTTTTAATACAGTATTCTATTTTCGTAGATATTTTACAATCATTAACAAAATAACATAATTAGGAAACAAATTCATTTGAAATATATTTAAACGTATTGAGAAGAAATAAATTTGTGAAGAATTTCATGGCTTTTGAATACAGCAGTTATATGTATTCCTAAATCATTTTCCGATAGAAGTGTTGGATATCTTATAAAGCTTAAGAACAATTGGACGCTGGATTAGTTTCCCTTTCGAGGAACAATTCAGATGTTCTGGTGAACTATTTTTATTGTTTTTAATGAATTTAAATTTCAACATATTTACAAAATATCAAGGATATCAACATATTTACAAATATTACATGAAAAATTGTACAAAGCAATAAAAATTTAATCAATACGTTTGCGAAGCATACAGCTGTGCATCTGTTATTCTGGCTTTGCTACTGCATCGACTACTACTGCCGCCATCTTCGTTGGGCGGATGCAAAGGTAGAGCATTCATTAAATCCCGTATGGAATCAAATGTGGCTTGTATAGATCGTTGACTTTCGGCAAGATTGCTTTCTAGAGAGCTCAGTTGATTTTCCATGTGGCGAGTGGTCATCAGCCCAGTGCCAGTCTGTGCCCGCATTAAAGGAGCTTGATCTTCACGTTTGGCATTGACTGGATGACCATCTAGATTCTCGAGAGTGGGAACTAATTTTAAGATTTCCGATTTTTTTACATCGCTACCAACCCAGATATCGCTAAGATGCTTACAAAATCGCAAATGATCGTAAGACGAAATTTTACAACTAGCAATTGAAAGAGATTCCAGATTAGGAAATTGACGGCGGATATAATTTAAGTCTGCTAACGGATTGTTATCAAGGACCAAATCCAACATAGGTTTATGATCGCCCAATGGTTTCATTGAGGAGATTAAGTTGTTTTTCAGGTTTAAAGTACGAAGAGCTGTTAATTGGGAAATGCCACTTGGATCCGAAATACGATTATGACCCAAATCGAGGTCAATTAGTTGCATATTACCAGTGCAGTCAACATTACTCAGTTTATTTCCAACAGCAGTAAGTTCTTTGAGATTTGAGGCGCACCTAAAGAAAACTTATGACATCAGTAAATAAAATATTGATAAATTGGCTATTACTTAATGCAAAAGTTTGATTGCTGTAGGGGTGCAGGCTGTGGACATCTAGGTGTGCTGGTCAACAATAGATATTTTTTGCCTAGCAAGTCGTTCAAACCGAGTAACAGCAATTAAGCAAATAATTTGTTATTTTCAATTTACTCATTTTTGTTAGCAAGAATGGAAAATGCTGCATATTTACTAACATATTCTATAATTCAAATTATTGAATTATGATAAACCTATGAACATTCATTTTTCTTTCAATACACCCAATAAAACGGGAATTTTGCAACTTTTTCAGGAGAAAACGAAAATCAGCTATAAAAGTATAAACGGACAAATCCCAATTTTTTTGCAAACTTTTGATAAAATTCATTTAAAAAAACATTGCAAAAAAACATGTACAAAACACTGTCTTAACAGAGTTTAAAATAGCCAACGTTTAAAGCATGACAACTCTTCTATAGTGTAATTACATTTTGAAATACGTTGTGGAGTTGTGGTTAAAATTAGCACCATTTTAGGACAGATTATTTTAAGCTGCGTTCATTCCAGGGAAGAACGCAGATTGCGAATATCGCCAATCTGGGCGGATGAGTATTGGATTTAGATTTAATTTTTATGATAGCAATTCGATGTGAAAGCGATATAAAAAACGATAAAAATTTGTTCGATTTACATTTGTAAGGGGACGAAGTATTCATCACATCTATTGCGAGAAGTTGCACTGGAGATAGTTGAGATGATTGTGTTTTTAAAATACAATAAACATTTGTACAAATGTGATTGATTTTGTATTACAATACCGGAAATTAAAGTTGGGGCAGCTTCAGCTGCAATGGCGGCCCTGTAAATTTCGTTGGCCAGATGCGAGATGTTAATCCGGACCCACCACTCCTCTCCACACCTTCCAATGTCATGTAGTAAGTTTTCAGTAACCGTTTCGATGTATTTTAGATACTTTTTAATAAATGTTTTGTATCCAGTGTTGGGAAAAAATCCGATTTAAATAAAAAAAATCAAAAAAATTTTTATCTAAATTTCAATTTAACCCAGACAATCTTCCGAAGTAGAAAATATTAGAAATCCTTTTGATACTACTATTTTTGAAATACAATAATTTAATCAACTTTAAATAAACTGAAGAATAAAAACATGCAAAACAACATTTCAGAGCTTGCCAATTCATTCCAATATCACGGCAATGATTTCAAAACAATTAGAATACACTGTATCTCCTTTAGTGTACTTGATTTAAATCAATAATTGAACTAATAATGTGCTTTGATTTAAATCATGATTTAAATCGAGTGATTTTAATCAACCAACACTATTTGTATCTGAATAAATATTGGGTCTCCAAAATTGTCGAAAATTCTTTATTAAAGATATTTTTTCTAATTTTGGGCCCTAATTTTTTGCTATATTTAAATAGTTACTTTATTATTTTGATATGTTACTCCATAAAGGCTCCAAATTCTAAACTTGGAGCCACAGATTTGTTTAAAATTAATTAAAATAAGCTTTATTTCTATTATTAGAAAATAAAAAATGTTATTGCAATTTGGGCGCCCGATACACCACATCCCTCAGTGACACCACTGTTCAACTGGTAGTGCAAAATTGCATTAACAGTTCGTCGTCGTTTACTTTTTTATTAGTTGGAAGATGTTTGGCGTGTATTTTGCACCTCAAGGCCTTCTCCGATATCAAAGCTGAACAATGAAGTTAAGATTATCAAGAACGACGAATGGAGTGATTCTTAACATAGACATATGCTGTACTGTATTTCAAACACCAAAAATTTCATTGCATCAAAATTGGAGTTGTTAATATAGTGTTATGACAAATCATTCTACTAAGGAGCAATTAATCCAAATTGTTAGTGTTTATCCATGTAATGTACACAAAAATTAATTTCTAAGGAAACATTTTTTTACTTTTTGATCTGACTCTCGAAAAAGCATGAAGCAGCTCCCTTCCAATGTAATAGGTGCTGGGGGTCAAATAATGAAGCATAGGGTTGAAATATCAAATTTTTTCAAATTTGATGCTGAATCACAGACACAAAGGCGCATTTGTTCGTTGATTGGAGATATGTAATACTTGTAAGATACTATTCTTATATTAATACATAATGAGAATCTCCATGATTGTCAGGATTCCAGAAAAAGTGCAGTATATGACATATAAGCGATTTATTAGACAGTCATGTGATAAAAGTTTATGGGCATGCATGAATGATTGTATCAATGCTCACAATTGTGCAAATGGGTAAATACATTCACAAGAAAACACAAAAATGTTGTGTTATACCATCAACACCATAATATAGAAAATTAATGTCAGATACACATTAAATGTTCAGTGTTACTATTATAAAGCTTATGGTTCATTTTGCACAATATATAAATATTTAATAGCCTAAAAATAAATATAAATATAAATAATTTATATCTTTTTCGACTAACTTAAAAAGTCATGAAGTTTCGACATAGCTACATAAACGGCACTCCTTTTATTGAAGCTTAAATCCTTGTGGGTGCAAAATGCACTACAAACGACGACGAACTTTTAAAACATAGAAAAAATAAATGCAATGGCTAAGTTTTACTACTATTTTTATTACTATTTGACATCTAAGTCAAAAATTTAGAACGTAAGTAATTTTATCATCTCGTATTCAACGTTTTGAATTCTAAACATTATTAAAAGCAGAAATTGAAGTTGGGGCACTAATTGAAACGGTTTACAGAAATTACATCGAAAAGAAAATACTTTGAAACAATAAATTGCACCGAAAAGATATTATATCGAATTTATTTAAAATTGCACAAATACAAATTAAAATGAGTGTGCAGAAAACGCAACACAGAAATTTTGTATTTCCCATTGACGAGGATTTCGAAAATGTGATCTATTTAAAAAATTCGCTAAAAAATTTTTCTACAAAAATTTTAAAAATTTGCGGAAAATTGAGAATAATTTTGGACGTCAAGAGTTAAATTTATTTTTGGATATAAATTGTATTCCATTTAACAATTTCAATTACTTCAAAAGCATAAATAGACTGAAGAGGGTAAATAATAACACACCCACATACAGTTGTGCATATTTTACATACACAAACACTTACACACAGATACGCATAGACAGCAATATAACTGTATTCATGAATCATTAAACCGCTTTGAAGCCCATGGGTGGAACTGTTCGACAAAAGTAGTAACCAAACCCAACCGGCATTTTTTAATTTTCATGCCGATTGACCGCCCGGTCGACTTGTGTGGGTTTTAGGGATACCAACCTGACCGGTATACAACCGTATACAACCGGTGGGAAATATACCTTAACTTTTAAAACTGATTAGCTCTCAACTGAGTAATTTAGTGCTATATATATATATATATATATATATATATATATTAAGAAAAACAATTGATTGAGTTAATAAAGAAACAGATTGAAGTAAACATGTACAAATTCATGAGTATAAATTGTTGCTCATTGCTTCCTTGAGAACAATAATTGATTTCACTGCGTCGCTTTTTAGAGTAGAGCGGTCATGAGTATCAATACGCCCTCCAATTGAAATGTGGCCCTTTGATTCTGCTTTTACCGGTTCAAATATCTCGACCCAACCCAACTTAGCTGGCACGTCGAACCCACCCGGTTCCAACCATATTGCGGTCAATTGTAAATGAACTATTAATTTTTATTTGAAGCTATTTTTGTCTCAATTTTTCACTTTTGTTTGCTAACTCAATTGGAATTGTAGGTGATCTCGGGGTAAGAAACAATTAACAATGAAACTTTCATTATAATTTAAATGCCTTCAATTAGTTCTTGTATAATTGACAGGGGTTTGTTTTGCTAAATTTGTGGCGTCTATCTGGCGAAATCAAGAAAGTGCTCTATAGCAAATAGTCCAAAGTTGCAAGAAGCGTAAGAAAAATATTTCAATTTGTCTCTTGCATTGGATCTTGGAAAGTCTCAGGCCCCTTCTTTTGTCGGTCACTTCTGTAATTCAAATTTATTAGCTTGGCAAAGGCTTGTCGAAATTTATAATCATTGTATTATTCCATTTTATAGAAATAGAAAACTAATGAGGCCATTTGAAATGCCTCGCATTTGGAGAAAGCCTTGAGATCACAGGACAGATTGTTTCTTTTGTACTGTTGACATTTTTAATTTTCAACAAAAAAATAAAAGTAAAAAATTATCTATCCAAACATTGATTCCTCGATCGCTCCGGTAAGATCACTCGCATTTTTCATTAGAATATGACGAATCTATTTGCAAAAAAACTTGAAGAAAACGACGACCAAGAGGATACGGAAAATTTTGTAACAGAAGAAACTAGTACAATCAAGTTAGACTCAAAAGAATTTTTTGAAATAAGTAAAAAGCTAAATTTGATCAAAAGCGGCAGCGCCATTCTATTAAAGAAGTTAAAAAAGTGTTATCATTGAAGGAAAAAATCACTTATAGAAAGTTAAGCAAAGAGATTACAAGTTACGAGCTTTTTTCGACTATCTGAAAACAATATCTGATATTGCCACGATATTGAAGCTCCTATTACTAAATCAATAATGATGATTTCATTCTTTTCATCGATGGTTCATTAAAATCTTTAAAAGCAGTTCTATTAAGCAATGATAACTCAAAATCTGCTATTCCTATTGCGTATGTACGATCCACCAAGGACAATTACGAAAATATTAAGAGTCTTTTCGAGTTAATTCACTTCAAAAAATATATATATTGGAAGATATGTTGTGATTTTAAAATGTTGAAAATTCTCCGTGAATTAAAGCTTAGACGAAATGCAATCACCCTGTGTATTTTGCCTATTTGATTCCTATGACCAAGAGAAATATTTGAAAGACTCCACCAATTCCACATAATCTCACAATTGACAAAGAGAGTGTCATAAATGAACACTTGATTAATGAAGAATTGATCACTTTGCCACAGTCCTCAAACCTGGCCTTCCAGTGCCACACAGTGTGGCCTTGGAAAACTAGAATGTGTCATTGGAATGAAAATGTGTGCATATTTTGAATAATAATATCTCAACAATTGAATAATGATGATAATTTCATTGTAAAAAGAAATAATAATCCTAAAATACACCACGCTGTTCCTTTTATCAGCATTTTTGTCTTTCTCTTGCGCTTTCCCTAAAACGCTAATAAGATAATCTTGTTGTACTTCACTTGATGATACTGTTTACAATCTTCGTTTCGCAACTGCTGGTCTGACATCGTATTCTGCCAATGGAGGCAAATTGAGTTTAATATATTGTGAATTTTTAATTGTTGATGCTAAAATGCTAGATCAATGAAACGCCTCCAAAGTATTATATGTTGAAAGAGGGCTTCTGATAACAGCAAAACTGGGTAAGGCGCATGGGGTAACGAAATATATTTGTTAACCCTACATCCACTAGTGTTACTTTAAAGTAACAAACCGCTTTGGCGATAGTTTTGAGAAAATCTATCTAAGCCTCTTAAGAAATATTGAAAACCTTTGCTATGGGCACATCTATGGGTTTGTGCGTACTCATGTAATGATTAAGTTTTGTGCTAAGAATAATAAACCTGAAGTATATGAAACCATTAATATTTGATCAATGAAAAATTCGATCTTTGTAAAAACTTCAAATTCTTGCCATACCTAATGTTCAGACAATGTACATGTATGCAACAACTCCTCTGAAATATTTATTTTCCTGAAGAATATAGCCCAACATAAACTAATGTGGCCTTGCAAATTTTGTGAATTTTAGAGCTTGCTTTGCTAACTCTATAGAAATGGCTTCAAGAGAGCTTTAAGGAAAGCTTTCTTCTTTGGGAAAGGACATTGTTGATGTAATGAAAACCATTTTTTCTTTTGTACTCACCAAATCAGAGCTTCCAGAAGATAGTAAACGTGAGGCAGGTGAAAACTATATAAACAGCTTCAAGTACAGGGTGTTTCAGTGAAACCTGGTCAGTTTCAGCGGGTTCGTGTAAATTCAATTATAGTTCTATAGAAGTCAATGCCAATACAAATAATAAAGAATACTGGGAAATTTCATGTTAGAAAACTTCTTTTGAATAATTTCATCAATATAGGCTGTAAATAACATTGATATTATGTATGTGGTAAGTCACACATAATTTATATTTGAAAATATCTTTCCTATGATTATTTGTTCTGTAGCATTATGTCTCTTTAACAAAATTGTTCAGTTATGAATGTTTTGTCAATATGATTGGTTCCTAATTGGACCAATAATGAGACGAATTTGTAAAAATAACGATTTTCACTTCATTATTTCATTTCAGAATCATGAGTAAACGTTACACGCCAGTCCAGCGATTTCACCTTGCTCGGCTTTTTGAACAGCATCGCTCAGTTGTGATTGTTCAGCGTTCGTATGCTCAATTGTTTAAACTTCGTCCTCGTGATCCTCGGCCAAAACGTGAGACAATTTTGGAAGCCCACAATACGGCCATTACTGTTGGACTCGCACATAAGCCACGCGGCGGCTCCGTGCGAATGGCTCGCACGAAAAAGAATATTGAGCGCGTTGTTGATGCCGTCGAACAGCAACCAGAGACCTCACAGCGTAGACTATCAGTGCAGCTAAACCTTTCTGTATCCACCATCAACCGGATTCTTCACGAACGCGGTTTTCATCCTTATCGGTTGTGCCATCGTCACTCCCTTAACGATGAAGACTTTGAGTCTCGCGTTGACTTCGCCTCGGAGATCCTTCAACACCTTCAGCAAGATCCCGATATGTTGAAGCGCATTATTTTCTCTGACGAAGCTAACTTTCATGTGAACGGCCACGTGAACGGCTGGAACTACCGGTTTTATGCTCAAGAAAATCCTGGATTTGTTACCGATATGCCACTCAATTCGCCGAAAATCATTGTGTGGTGCGGTGTCTCGTGGAATCAGATTTTCGGCCCGTTTATCTTCAAAGACGAGAATGGTACAGGAACCACAGTAAACGGATCAACCTATCGAGCAATGATCAAAGATTTCCTTCTTCCTCAATTGCAAAATAACGAAGAATTTTTAAATGGTTCTCTGTTTTTCCAACAAGATGGAGCTACGCCGCACACCGCACGCGAAACTATCGACCTTCTTTGTAATGAGTTTTCCAACAATGTGATTTCTCGAAGAGGTTACATTCTTTGGCCAGCGCGTAGTCCGGATCTAACGCCTCTAGACTTCTGGCTGTGGGGAACGGTAAAACACAGAGTGTATTCCACAAATATGGCGAAAAGGTTCATCAAACGATGGTTTGTTTTGAGACAGCAAAAGTGAAAATGGAATGATTTGTGACATTATTTGGAACAAATTGATTCAATAGATAATTTGTGTGATTACTATAGAAAGAATTATTGATTTCTTAAAAATATGATATAACTTAAAAATTAGACTGAATTGAGAAAAATAACTATTATTTTTGTAATCAGCATAAAAAGTCATTCAGAAAAATTTGCTTTGAATTTGTTAACACGGAAAAAGTATTTTTTGTCTCATGGTGTTATTATTTACAAATCGAGCATCTACGCAATATTAAAGTGGTTTTATTCTATACATAATGCGAAAAACGACCCCAAACTCAATAAAAGTAATTATAATCAAACATCACTACGGAGTATCGTCACGCCGATTTTCTAAAATGGTAAACTCCAAAATTAACAGTAGCCCGAATCATCAAAACTGATAAAGATCGTGGTTGGTACCCTTACCCAACACCACAGGTCAAATTTATTTTATTAAATCTAATGCAGCTTGCCATTGATTGAAATTCTTACTAAAACCCTCAAATGTTAATTATTGAATTTGGCAAGTTTCTTTTTTAAGATTAATCTCTGTGCACTAATGCAAAAAGTTTAATAAAGTGAATTTTCTAAAAATTGAATAGTAACATTATTGCTTCAAGCCAACGACATGTCATCCAACCTGCGACAATTATCAGACAAGGAATGAGGGCGATAAGGACATTTGTTCAAACCAAGGCAATACATAATACAGGCATCGTCACCAAATCTCTCTTGAAAATAGCGTAGGCCCAGCTGGATACTTGTAATTTCTTTGCACTACGCGATGAAGTTATTTCCCCTATATGAAAGTCACTCTCATCACCTGTTGCTAAGCAATTATCAATTTCAGCGAATTATTCATGGGTCTGTACCTGTGCACGCAATCAGTTCAATCTGAAATGCCTCGAAAATGCTCTGTATATGGTTGCAGAACGGGATATCGTGAAAATAGTGACAAAATTACTGTGTTGGATTTCCCAAGAAAAAGGAACTTTGTCTTAAATGGATTGCCTCATTACCAAATATACTTAAATTGTTCCTATGTCTTCAATTCCAACACCACCACCACCTCCTAGACCAACTAATCTTAGCTCAAGTGAATCTCGAAACCCAAATATTAATGAAATGCAAGAATTTTTACTTCAGGAAACTATTAATTTTTCAAACTTTCAACAAAACTGGTCGCATCATTCCCAAATGGGATCATGCATCAAAACTTTGAATGGATTTGCCATACTCTCAAACGGCTCTGTTGGACCTATATTTAACTGGTCAATTTTTCTAAATCGTCAAAACGATGGAAGCTTTTCGTATATTTCTTATTATAAAATTCAAATAGTTAAAATTCCATATGTAAAACGGATCATAAAATTTTGGTCTCAATTAGAAGCTATTGTAAATGACTTATCTAACAATGAAGAAACTACACTTTCAGAAAAATCGCTATTTATTTGTCGACAAGTACATTTAATTAATGAAACAACCAACTCTTTCATTTATTCAAGGGACGATTTTTGTTTTGGGTACTTACTCTATGCTGTTTCCAGAGCTTCATACAATCTACTAAGATCAAAATTGCGTTTACCCAGCATTCGAGTTCTTCAAAGACTTACTTCAACACTTAACTCTGACAATGATTCCTTTTTAGAAACTATAGCAAATAGTCTCAGTGAAAAGCAGAAAAGATGTACAGTAATTTTTGATGAAGTATCAATTAAGCCTAATTTATTCTATAATGCTGGTAGTTCAATAGGAAATTCGGTTGATTATCCTGAAAATTTGGCCCGTTCTGTTCTGGCATTCATGCTAAAATTTCAATTTGGTGGACCCAAATTCATTTTTAAAATGTTTCCTGTTTACAATTTAGACTCTCATTTTCTGAAAGAAAAACTAACAAACGTCACACAATTGGTTAGGGAATTTGATATTGAAATTCNACTCTGACAATGATTCCTTTTTAGAAACTATTATGTATTGCCTTGGTTCAAACAATAATAAACTTTGTCACTGATGTCTGTTTAAAGTCTTTTCAGTAATAGGAATTTTAGAATATCTGTTGGATAAGTTTAAACAAAAAAATATTAAACAGTCTCTAAAGAACTTACAATCCTAAAATATGCAAGGTCAAATTTTAAATCATATTTAATAGTCTAAATCAATACTATCTTTCAATCAACTTAAAATCGTTATCCATTAAAAAAATTGATTATCCTGTTTGAAATTGAGCATGAAAATCTATATATCGTGATTTTTATGTTAAGCATATCGCATTCTTTGTAATTGTTAAATGATTTAGAGGATATTGAAAAAAATCACTGTCTCAAAAACTTTTGATTAGTATTAATTATGTCACTCTTACATATTAAACGTTTAAACTATAATTTAGACACAGCCACAAGCAACAAAAATGGAGACAATACCTTAATGCCGATAGGGAATCCAAATAGTTGTAGCTAAGGTCCAAAATTTCTAACGAGATACACGAGTTGAAATCAGTAGGCTCAATTTTTGTGAGTTTATTGCTATCTAAACGCAGAATTTTTAAGCAACAGAGGCCCGCCAGTCCACTTTCAATTCGACTGATTTGGTTATGCTGAAGAGAAAGGTATGTAAGCTGCTTTAATCCAGCTAATCCAGATATTTTTTGGAGCCGATTTCCATATAAACGTAGTTCTCGTATTTGTGGTAACTGATGCTTCAAATCTAAACAAATAACTATAAATATGCGGTTTCACATAATTAACAAAGGTTAAAAGAGTTTTTATTCATTGGAACTGACAGCAATTGCTTCAATCAGAGTTGTAAATGGGTCAGAAAGTCTGGCTCAAGACCAAGTTAAATTTGCAAAATCTTAGTAAAATGTTTCATCCCAAACTTGTCAATACAAATGACAAACATCTCCATTGCTTACAAAAACCTTATGGTTCTTACCTTCATGAAATACATGCTATTATCAGACCTGTCCATATACCGAGAGATCCATAGAAATTTCCATGCATCTGGAATGGATCTGCACCTGAAAATGAGATCCATGGATAATTCATGGATCCAAAATTTTAGCTCAATAGTAGTGGCTACTAAAGAATTATAGAAAATTGATGTTGAATTGAATTCAGCAGACGTTAGTATTGACATTAATACAAACGAAATTATCTTTGCATATGAAGATATGCTGTAGATCTCTAAAGTTATCTATTTTACTCATCTTTGGGGATATGATTTGGCATTTTATCTAGGAAACTATAATTCATTATTCTAGTTTGTCAATGTCTAGAGGGCGTATTAAATTCGACGTTCAGACGTATAACCTCAACCTTGTTCAAATATTATCTTAGAGGCACTGGCTAGCTTTTGGTTGACCTTGAAAAATACTTTGGCATCTCATATGTCTCTGCTCCATAGATGCCAATTCCATAAATTTAATGATTCACATTAGGGGATGGGTTTCAGTTTTAAATATCAAAAATAATTCAATGGCAAAATATACCTCCAAAAAGATAATTTAGATATCAGGAAATGATGACATATAACATTATTATTTGCAAAGGTAATGTAACTCTGTTCCAGAATCATCCCATTACCAGTTATGCTAATCATTGAATAATAGTGAAATGTTAATTGTAAACAAAATATTCAGTGAATAAATATGGTTACCGTCACATAATGATAAAGCATTACAGGAAACGTCCAGAACTCTGATAGCAGGAAATTTATCAAAACTAACTAACTTTGTGATGCCTTTACCATGCAGATCGACTTCGATTACAGCATTGAAATCAGTTTCATTAGCGGCCTCGAGTATCTCATTTGTAGTAATGTTCGGTGCCAAGCCTGTTGTTTCCTCGGGAGTTTCGATTTTAGCATTATGATCAGGCGGCATCTGAAAACAATACAACGCATAAAAATTAAAGATGATTGCAGTGAGAATGAATCTACTGACAGTTAGAAAATACATAGGCCTTTGTCCACATATCATAAGAGCATAACATTTTAAATGCTCAACCGTAAAAGGCCTTGGCTTCAGTGAACGTCGTTGTCAGATTTCTCAAAAACAAAAACAAAATACATCTAATTAAATGAAAAAAATTTCTCACAACTGGAAAAAATTCTAAAACCGGAATTACAAGTTGTTTGCAAAGAATAAAAGTGCTACACGCGAATTTAAACTGATTTTCGTTATTAATCAATTCCAGTTGACTTTGACATTTGACTTTTACTTGTTAATTACCCTTCGATAAGTACAGAGGGAATATGAAGGCACCATTATTGATATTTAACTACAAATTAATCTCATGAATATGCTAAAATTTCAAAATATAATGAAAAAATGTGCTATATTAAACAAACTTCAAAAAATCACTTAATATTACAAACTTAAAAACTAAAATTATTTATTATTACAAATCAAGAGCAAAAGACAGTCTACAATTACACAAAAACTTATTCGTTGGTGAAAAATTTGTAACAATCTGTTTTCGATATCGAAAGAACATACGGGAGAACAACACTTTTAGAAAAAACTAAACTAACTTATTAAACAACGATATTATGAGAATTTTATCAAAGAAATTTGTCCACACTAAATTTTCAATTATATGAATTATGATTAAAATTAAATGAAAAAATGCTAATTTAAATTTTGAATATAATGAAGCTTGAAACTGGAGAATGGAACTGAATCTTTTAACCAACTAAGAAGAATAAATTGTATTAAATCTATAAAATAATTTCATATATATATATATATATATATAATGAAAAAACAACGAAAACTTTAATTGAGAGTACTTTCGGTACTTACTGTACCATCGTCAGTCGAAAAACAAAAATTATTTGGTGGTAAATATACATTTACAAATCATTAATTAATTAAACTAAAACAAGTGAAGAGTTTGATGACATTTAGTATTTAAATTAGGTTTCTCTTCCTTAATATAAATTGATTCTGCGATCTTGGTGTCGATAAAGATGTTCTTGAATTCGTGTTTTCAAATGTCTTTTGGTTTCACCAATGTAAAAGCTGTCACACTTCTGACAATTACATTTATAAACAATTGATGAAACCAAAGGTTTTTTGAATTGGATCTTTGTTAGGAATTAAATTTGATATTTTTTCCGAATTTAAAATTGGTATAATTCTTGATTTATATATATATATATATATATATAGATTTCTTAAAACGTGATTCGTGCGGTTTATTAAAAGGTAGTTTCCAAAATATATAATCTTTGTGTTCTTGTGAATTGTATTTTAATGAAGAGGATGTTAGAACTTCTTTTGATGTTTTTTGCAATAATTTTTCAGCATACCCATTAAATTTTAAATTTTCAAATATTTTATCAAAAACCTTTGTAAGTACATTGTAGTTAGATGATAGTAAAACAGCTCTTCTAAACAAGTTTTTCAGAATTGAATGTTTATATTTATTATCACAGTATGATTGAAATGGCATATATAATCCGGTGTTAGTAGGTTTTCTGCAGATATTTCAAATCCCATTGATGTTTTCTTGAATGTTGCATCTAAAAAAATTTATTGACTCTTCTTTTTCGTATTCACAAGAAAATTTAATTTCACTTAGTTGCGAATCAATATAAGAAAGAAACATTGATGCATGATCAATTTTTTCCATTAAACAAAAAATATCATCAACATAACTTTTGTAATATATTGGTGGTTTTCTTAAGCTTAGAAAAGTCTTTTCGATTAAATCCATTACGAAATTCGCAAACTTTGGACCTAATGGAGAGCCCATCGCCATCCCATCATGTTGGTTATACACTTCATTTTCAAAAAAAAAGTAAATGTTTGATGAAGCTAATAATAAAAGCTTTCGAAGTGTTTCATTAGTAAATGGCTGATTCAGGTGGTACCGATTTTATATGGTCAATCGTTTTCTTAACTGGAATTATATATATATATATATATATATATATATA
>CABFPE010000018.1:664315-683614 GCA_900660155.1 Hofstenia miamia | reverse complement strand
ATATATATATATAAATGTGTTAAAGTATTTACTAATAAAACCATATCAAATCGAAAAATTTCAGATGTATTAAAACCCTTACCAATACATCGAACTCTGGAATTAAATCAAGTAATAAAAATACATATTTCAGACTCTCAAATGGTGGAAAAATACTTGGAAATCGAAAATGTATTGGCATTTTCTCCAATGCTATGCCTTAGAAACTCTAACAAAATCAAATCTATTTTTAAAAATTCTCAATCTTTATGATTTTAAAACATTTAATAGGGAAATTGAGTTAAAATCCGGTTTTCCTAATTGCGTATTGCGAGATATAAATTTTATATTTGAATAGAATGAGTAAATCGCCTTAAAGAAGTATTTATTTCATTTTATCACTTTCTGATAATTGTAATTTAAGCTATTTATTTCTATATTTAGAAAATGTTCCTAAGTTGTTTTAATACCTAATGTACAAAATGTAGTTTAAACCATTTAACGATTGCTGTTGTATTTTTGTAATCTCATAAGCAATTACAAATATATATTAATTAGATTAATTGTTTTGAGTACTATACATATGCTTAAATTTATTTTATATAGCTTTGATATTCTTCTTCTATTAAAAAATTTTGCTTCATTTCACTTAAAGTTATATATTTTGTAGAATTACTTTAATAACCATAATCATTTTACAATTTCATGAGCGCTTAATGCTATTTTGCAAACTGTGTACGAGTATGTTTTGTAAAATCAATAAATTTAATCATTTTTGCGTAAATGTATTTTTTATGAAAATGTGTTAGTCTTTTTGTAATTAAAAATGTTTCGCGAGTTTCATGACATCTAATTGATTCGTTTTTGAAATGATGTTATATATTCATTTGTGATAATCAAAAATTACTCATTGACTGAAGAAAATTGTGAATGTTAACGCTTTTAACATTGTAAATCTGTGTATAGCATTGAAAGCGTTTTGTTTTTAGTTTAGAAATTTGGAGTTTCATTTTCCACTTTGTAGATCAATACATAAATGCACATAATAGGAATAATGTTAGCAACGATTTTTATATTCCTTTTCTTTAAGGTTTATACAATACATGTGTTATTATCTAATTTTCCCAGAATTCTGCATCTCATAACCGTTTACATACAATACATACAATTTATTATTTTGAAAAGCAAGTAAAGATAATCCTTTTTTACATTAATGCACTTTGTGTCAAGCCGAGGTATTTATTTGTTGTGAGATACTGTTCTTTTAGTTGATATTTCATAAAGGTTTAATATTATTTGGGAAATGAAACAAATATTTATTATGTAAATAAATATATCGTTTTTTAACCACATGTACTTTCTAGAAACAATGCAAACCTTTGTTAAACTTTGATTGAATTAAATGTATGCAAGTAATATTGTGCCAAAAACATCACAAAAAGGAAAAAAATATGCGGCAATTAATATTGTACGAAAAAGCAAAAACAAATAACAAAAAAACACAAAGAGGAAAAGATAGCGTGTAAACTCAAAGAAAAGAAACACGTCAGAAAAAATGTAAGTTTAAACATTTTATATATATATATATATATATATATATATGACATCAATAAATGTTAATAACCAATTTACGACACTAATAACAAAACAACAATTTTAAAACGTTTCATATAAAAATGTCTACTTGCAAATAGTTTATTCTTGAATTCGTTGAGAAAAACGTATTAAAAAAGTATTTATTTCATTTTTACCAGAGGCATTGATTAATAACTTTATTAAAATTTTAGGATTGTAGAATTTATCATTTATATAAGTATATAAATTGGGAAAAACATGTTGTAATAATAATTGAGATTGTTTTCCAACTTGCAAAAAATAATTTTTTGTATATTGAAAGAATTCTATTCTCATATGAAAATGTTTTATTTAATCGTGATAAATGTTCGTTTTTTAAACTTCATGTTTGTAAAATTTGCACCAGTTTATTAATTGGTAGATAGCAAGTTTACAATTGAAGACATCAGTTCAAGAAGGGCCCAACTCCGAGGAAACTTTTATGGAGAAAAATGAGAAAAACGTTTTAAAAAAGACAATTAACATCCTATTGGCATGAAATCAGGTATGAAAATTAAGATGAGATCCAGCTATTTAATTAAATATATTATTTTAATAAAAGCCAATTGAAGGACATTTTTCAGGTCATTAAACTATTCGGAGTTGGGCCCTTCTTGAAGGCATACTGCATTTTTGCTTTTAAAACACACAAAAACAAAGAAATCAAAGTTAATAATGTATATTTTACATTTATTTCTTGATTAAACATGTTAAATAACCATAAGGCATAAAAGAACTTAACGTTTTACAAGAATTATTACTTTTATTAGGTTTTGTCATGATCTCACAAAAGGCGAAAAATCTAAATTTTAGGAAGGCAAAATTGGTATGACCAAAACTGCATAGTACAAGAAGAATATCAGATAAACCTTCCAAAAAGCAGATAATAATAGATACAACATAACTACATAGGCATAGGAAAAGGGGGCAGAGGGGTTGATCTCCCTCTACTTTGAAAAGTGGGGGCAAAACCACCTTTCTGTCCCCAATTTTTGAAGTCCTAAACAAAAAATACTTCAAATTATTACAGGTAAACCAAAAGCATAAGAAACGCACATTTTCTGGAGGCTTTCCCTCTGGACCCCTTCTACAGTCCTTTGATTGGCTTCTGAAACTCACCAGGGGCCCTTCATCCAAATTTTCGACCATTACACGATCAAATTTCCGCTTACATATTAGTCAATTTCTTCATGCAATTTTTTTGAAAAACTTTTGCCCCCACACTTTTATAGAGTGTCCACTAAATACATGCAATTTCTTCACTGTATTAGGAACGCTATTCTTTATGAAGTGATCCAGGCAACTAACCACTTCATTTGCACCTCGCTTTGCTACTGACTCTGGCCACAAGTACATAGTGGACTTTTTAGTTGAACCACTAAAAATACCAAAATAAATTTGTCGTAAATAAAAGACGAGTTAGAATGAACACTTTAGAAATCCTTTTAGAAAGTATTCACATAGAATAAAACTCTAATGGGGATAATAAGATCATCCCTAAAAGTAATAAGAAGGACTCTATTTCGAAACAATCATGCACTGTATACAAACTTGTAAGGAAAAATATTTTTTCGCACAATTAGTATGGCACATATCACTATGAATTTTTTGCCTGCATTTTTCTCCTGTTTTCCTTTCCAAAATTTCAATATTCTTTGACGAAACAAATGCCTTTCCTTCCGCATGTAACCTTTTATCTTCATTCTTCTTCCATTTGCTTTCATTTCTTCTCTTTTTACCTCTAATTTCGTCGTTTGCACCACTTAATATTTCAGCCATAATTCCGCGAAAAAATAGATGGCGCAATATCATTTCAAGAAAGGCCCAACTCCAGGTGTTGGGACTTTCTTGAAATGATATAAGAAATGATTGCACAAAAACTACATGCTATGAACTGGACTTGGGACTCTTTTTCGCACAATTAGTATGGCACATATCACTATGAATTTTTTGCCTGCATTTTTCTCCTGTTTTCCTTTCCAAAATTTCAATATTCTTTGACGAAACAAATGCCTTTCCTTCCGCATGTAACCTTTTATCTTCATTCTTCTTCCATTTGCTTTCATTTCTTCTCTTTTTACCTCTAATTTCGTCGTTTGCACCACTTAATATTTCAGCCATAATTCCGCGAAAAAATAGATGGCGCAATATCATTTCAAGAAAGGCCCAACTCCAGGTGTTGGGACTTTCTTGAAATGATATAAGAAATGATTGCACAAAAACTACATGCTATGAACTGGACTTGGGACTCTTTTGAACAGATAAAGATTGAGGTTGGGTAAAGGAACAGAATTGTGCAAAAACATCATTTTTGAAAATATGTGGATTTGGGTCCTTCTTGAACTGATGTCTTCAATTGGATACATTTTGACATTTGAACAATGGGATATAGACAAAACTACGTAATGTTAACATTACCTGTGAAGAAGTGCAGCGGAATAATGGAATTTCATAAGTCTGTACTGTTTTTATAATTCATTACATTTTCACAGTCGAACAATGTCAATAGATAAAACTATGTAATGTTGACATTGGCTATAAACGCATTCAACTTTCTACATGTATGAATATATACAGCTAGTATAATGGAATTTCACATTGCTTAAAGGAAGACAACTACCATGAAAGATTTCAAACTTTTGGTAAGCTATTTGTATAATTAAATCTCAAATATTGTTTTGATTCTTAATGCTTTTTTACAATATTATTTCTAGTTAGTTTTACAGATATTTCTTTTTAAAACGTAATCAATTTTAGTTTAATGAATTCTTGTGAATTTACTGTCTGATGTTAAATTTATATACTTTATTATAAAAAAACGTTGTTTATTTGTTAATACACATTTTTAATTGAATTGTTTAAATTTTTAATTGTAATGTGTTTTATACTGTGATCTATCACCTCATTTCACTTGTTTATTAATCATTGATTTAGATACTACTGTGAGAAATTCATACCATGCAAATACACATTGCGTATGTTTCCTACAGCATTCCCATCCCAACATAAAGGTTTGACTAATATTATCATTGTTCATTGAACTGTAGATGAAATTTGCTATATAAACTTTATCATTTATTAGTGCATTTTATATTTTCTTTGTAAATAAATTTATTATTTATTAAATATTTGTTTTCTCTGTATGGTGAGAGTATGCATCTGTGAAAGCATGTAAGTAGTATATTAAAAAGAGGTTTGAACGCACAACTTTGATTCTGATTGGTCGAGCGTATATTGACGTCATATACTTGACAATATTAAATTTCTTGACTAATGGATTTCAAGGAGCATTTTAATTAGTCATTCACATACTTGACATTATTCCCAACTAATGGATTTTCAATTAGTGATTCATGACATTTAAGGGGTGATTGATTTTTACAATGATTTATATACATGTTGGGGCCAATTTAGTTTAAAATCGCATGTTTTGCTATAGTGACTGATTTATGTGGCTAATTTCATTACATGTTAATAATATACCTGACTATATCACATTTTATGCACACTTACATTTGTTTGCATACATTACCTTGCACTTGTGATAATGACTAATATTTTTCCTATCCATAAAAATTCCTGACAGATTGACTGTTTACAGTGTACAATGTTTAACACATTTGTAACATTACATGTAAAAAGCTGCATATCCTTTTTCTTAATATACACCATTAACGTTTTATTGTATCATGTTTTTTTCCAACCAATGAAGGTTTATACCAAATCAACAATTATGTGTAGGAAATATTACAGCAGAATTATCAATACACAAATACATACCTCAAGACGTCTATTTCATTATGAATACATTCAAATAAGTATATGTGGGGTGCTACATGTGACACAATATCATTGAACTGGACACTGTGGAAATTGTGGACTAAAATAGCCCAGCTTAGGAGGCATGTGGTATAAGTGCATCAATTATCTATTTTAATTTCAACATTAATGAATTTAGTTCTTTTGTAAACTGTGCAATTTTAGCTTAATTATTTCCATTAAATTATTATGCAGTATTTTTGTTAGCTTAGAAGGTTATTGTACAGAACCTGTTCTAGTTACTCACGTTAGCAACAGTGTACTATTGTTTGATTCCTTCACCAATTTTGTTTGTATAAATATGTGTGATTTATTCATTTTTGGATCAGCAGTTATTCTCAGTAAATCCTTTTTTACTTTATTATCTTGACTTTACTTTTATAAAATGTGTTTCTAATTTTTCAACTGCATCATTAAAGGACCCCCATTCTCAGCAGACAAGCTGGTTAATGGCCATCCTTTAACTAGGTTAGGCATAAGGTTGGTTCAATTGTACTGCTATTCATCCATAATGAAATTTATTATTAGTGCTTTCACCTAAATTGCATGAGATGAGAAATGCACTATGCTGGGGTTATTTTACTTAGCACTTAGGTTCACCACTTGCACCCAAGAGTTAGGGCTTCTTGTTTCATAATATATTAAGGCTCTAGTCTTATATGACTCTTCTAAAAGGTTATCTGCATCAGGTCAGCCAATGGTGGCCACTCTTCCCTAACGTGATCTCCTGTTTACTTTGAACTTTAATTAGAATAGGGTATAATAGCATCAGGGGGTCAGCCAATGGTGGCCACTCTTCCCTAACGTGATCTCCTGTTTACTTTGAACTTTAATTAGAATAGGGTATAATAGCATCAGGAGTTATTTAATTTTGTAGCATTGTTCAATCCATGCATCAGCTCAAAACCCTCAATAAGATAGATTGTTGTGATTCTTGTGATAATGACTAATATTTTTTCCTATCCATAAAAAATCCTAATGTTTTGTCTGTTTACAGTGTACAATGTTTAATTCGAAAATCATTACATGCAAAGGCTACATGTCTTTTTTGTTAAATATGCAATTTTTCTATTGTAAAAATTCAATTTGTTTTGATAATATTCAAATACAAAAAAATGAGAAATATTTTGTTACATTTGTAATACACAATAAAAGCAAGCTACATTTTCGGAAAAAGTACAACATAGGGTTATGCAAAAAAGCAACTAAAAATTTACAAATGTGAAATATAGACTTATACATTAAAATCAAAACACGGTTTTGTGTATAAGGACGTGATTTCACTTCCTAAAAATTATACATACAATGCCCTTAATAGAATTTATACACATACACACCTTCAATAGATTTTATGCATAAAAATGTAATTTTGTTTCCTAAAAAATTGTGCATGCAGTGTTATTAATATAATTTATACAGACACACACAAATTTCAATATACTATATTATTATATTAGTATTACATGGTGATTCATATACATGTTGGGGCCAATTTAGTTTACAATGATTCATATACATGTCATGGGGGCTCAGTTTAGCTTACATTCACATGTTTTGATATAATGACTAATTTATATGGCTAATTTCATTACACATTTTTGTAAGTATACACAGCTATATCACACATTATTTAGTTTACATTATTACATGGTTAATGTACAATGTTTAATTCAGAAACATTACATGTAAAAGGCTACAATGCGTTTTCAAATTACCAGGTAATATTTCCTATTACCATACAAAAATAATATTCCTATCCATACAAATTCCTAGCATTTCAACTGTTTACAGTTTACAATGTTTAACACGTTTCTAACATTTCATGTAAAAAGCTGTATTTTATTTTCAAAGTACACTATTTTGTTGTAAAAAATTCCATATGTTTAATTCATTTTCACAAAATGGGGAAAAATATTCATTATAATTAAAGGTATAATATGCAATAAAAAGCAAGCTACATTTACAGAAAGAGTAAAACATGGGGTTATGCATAAAAATGACTTAACATTATAAACATGAAATATAGACTCACACATTAAAAGTAAACATGGTTTTATGCATAAAGGCAGAATTTCATTTCCTAAAAAATATACATGCAATGGTATTAATATAATTTATACGTACACTCACATGTGTTTCAATATAAAATATTATTATGCACTAGTTTTTACATGATGATCTTCTCTCTTCATTTCTTTTGGTGTATATGGATTTTTCATGTCTGTGCATGTTGGAGACTGTTACATCTTTTGTTGATTTACACATCTTTTTTCACTTTATTTGGTTTATGACTTATGACTATGTATACATTACATGACTTTTCTGCTTGGTAACTTTAATGTGTGAATATGATGACACATTAGTTATTCATAGTTGATGATGATTTTCCCAATGATAGATATGATTTTCAATCAGTAAATTTGTAAACTCTGTGATGCTTTCATCATTCTAAATGTATAAATTTTTGTAAATAGTGTATTATTCAAATACAAAAAATACAGGCATATGGGAATGCCTACAAAGAATTTGAGTTCTAATAATAATTCAACATTCATAATTTAGTTGTTAGTTAAAATAAGAATTAAACAAAATAATTCCATTCAGTCATTTGCAACAATTAAACAAAGGCAATTAAAACAATTTGAGTTCTAATAATAATTCAACATTCATAATTTAATTGTTAGTTAAAAATAAGAAATTAAACAAAATAATTCCATTCAGTCAATTGCAAGTTAAAGAAATTAAACAAAATGCGATTAAACAAAATATTAAACATACCAAAAATCATTATGTATAATTTAGTTTCAATCAAAAAAGCATGTATGTAGGGAAGAGAAATACTAAATGTAAATAGACCCATAAAATAAAAAAACGTATATAATTTAGGTTAAGTAAAAAAAACGTGTACAATGTAAAGTTAAAAATTATTACATTGCATATGGTAATGCCTACAAAGAATTTGAGTTCTAATAAAAAATCAAAATTTGTAATTTAGTTGTTAGTTAAAAATTATTATGCATATAAATAATTCCATTCAGTAAATTGCAATTAAACAAAAGTTATTAAAGCAAATTGAGTTCTAATAATAATTCAACATTTGTAATTTAGTTATTATTTAAAAACTATTATATATAAATATTTCCATTCAGTCAATTCTAATTAAAGAAATTAACCAAAATGCAATTAAACAAAATATCCAGTAAAACATTAGTGCATATAAACTAATTTAAAAGGAAAAATGTGTTTGGTGTAAGACATGAAATATTAAATCAATGTATATAAGCAAATAAAACAATACCAAATATAAAATTGTTTTAACCAAAAAAACGTCTAATGATGAGAAATTAAATATCACATCAAAGTATTTAAGCAAACAAAACAATAACATACATAATATTGTTTAAATCAAAATGTGTATGATGGAAAAAGATATAATACAAAAAAATGTATATAGATGAATAAAAAAATGCTGAATATAAAATTTTTTAAAAGAATATAATGTACCTGGTTATTCTTTGTGGAAATGCATTTGTTAGCCAAGTTCACTCTGATGTTTAATTAGCTTCAAAAGCAACAAGTTGATTAGTCACGAATTGATCTTTTAACATTAAAAGTCTTTCAACACAAGACCATATCATTCATCTTACATTCTGAATTTGAAAGCAAAACATTTTATTCAACTGTATGGTGTGAAAATTAAAACAAAGAGAATGGTGTAGTGATATACACTTTTTGAAAAAAACACTAATTTTTAAAAATAATTTTTATTTTCAATTATTTGGTTATAATATTTTGGTAAATTTTTTTTCAAGTAAACAATATATTTTGTAAACTCAATTTTGTAAATTTTATTTGGAGATTAGTTCTATGACATTTGACAAAATCAACTTAGTTTTAAAATATATCAAGCACAATTGCATTATTTGAAATGTTAAAATACATGTTCTCTCTCTCCCAGCACCAATAAGTTAGCCAATGTGATGGAGTTGAAAGAATAACAGAGCTTCTTTTACAATTTTTTGGTAATGTTTTTCATTTGTAATTTATTTTATTTACACATTATACCAATAATAGAGGTTGTGTTTTCCTTAACAAATTTAGGAAAAGATTTTATTGATGTTAAACATGTACAAGAAATCAATTTTCACTTAATCTTATTGTAATATATTTGCATCTAAAGTTGTAAAATGACAATTTGTGTCCATTAATTAATATTTGATTATAGTAATTGTACAACTATTGATTTAATAGTTATTTTTATTTTGATTGGTAGCTCATATTAGGAATCCATTTTCTTTGCGTAATTTGAAAATCAGACATCACAGTATTGTTTAATATTTTGTTCTGCTATTACTCACCATCTGATACTGTTTGCTATTATTTGTAAATTTGCAAAAAGTGTGAATTCTGTTAATTTAAGTTTTGCTACCCTAGCTTTCAGTTGCTTTTGCTTTTGCTATTTTAAATTTCCCCAGCCATATATTTGATTAACATTATATTTTAGCATTTTTCAGATAACAAACTTTTTATAAATTGCCCACTTATTATCTTTTATTATATTTATTTTATTTATGTATTTGATCAGTATGATCAATGTTTACGGTGTCATTTTGGGCAAAAGGTAGGATAACCAGAGGCTTTAAATGGTCCTCTGGTTTGACTCCTCTAGTCTAGGTGATAGTAGGTATTAGGTATAAAGATTAGTACAGTTATAAATTGTGGTTTTGATGTAGCTATAATCATTGTATTTTCTCTAGTCTAAAATGAGCTGAGAATTAGATGTTGGAAATGGTTTATCACTTTGACCAGAGGCCTGATTCTGTAAGAAGAAGTTTGGAATTAACTAGTTCTCTGAATACTTGCTACCTATGGAATGAACATGCTCTTGTTTTCTCATTAGTTAGAAGTACATAATAACTAGTAGTTTCATCGGTTGTTTTTTAATATATCTAAAGATTGAATGCTTGCTGAGTGTTGCACATGCTTCTACCACAAGTCAACCATTCTACATGGTGACCCTGACGACTTTGAATATGTTACTGATGGATTTACCTCTTTGTCTTCTATTAAACAAAGTAATTCTTTCTCAAAGTGTAATACAAAGAAGAATTGTTATTGTTCTTACTGTTTCTATTAAATCCTTACACAAATCAGTACAGAAATCAAAAACCTTAGCCGCAGTGCTGCAGCCAACCTCTAACTCAAGATCAACCTAATTGGTACTAAATACTAGCTAAAGAGTCGTGCCAACTACTATTTTGGTTTCAATTATCTTACCATAGCCCATACGATATCACTATGGAATCTCATATAACTTGCTCCAAAACTCATAAAGCCCTCACTGTTGAAGACCTTCAACAAACTTCCCGTGATGAACTTCTACAAATGGTCGTAAGTCTCCAAAACAACTTACTCAAATCCCAAAACCAAAAAGAAAATCTTGAACAACAATTACTTGAAGCTTACCATACAGAACAAAATTTAGTTGAGAGATTAAACAATCTTCAGTACCAATTTGAAGCATTTAAAAAACAAATGCTTGCTCTTAATTAACAACAATCGCACAACCAGTTTTTCAAGAAAATCAATCAACTCCCATTGACATAACTCCCCAACTTGATGCAATTCATTAAGAAAATTTTGTTCAATTCTTGAAACTCAAAAAGAACCAGTACAATACGATGTAAATGTAACATCTAGAATTTTACCAAAACATACAACTAGAAATCCTAATCCTAATTATATTTCCCAAGATTGGGAGCTAGATATTTAACATTTGTTTAGGTATGAAATGACAACACACACCACTGAAGGCAAGTGAGACTTCCTTGTCTCTATCAAGGCACCAAATGGAGAAAATCATACCAGTCCCATAAATCTTCAGATGCAGGGTCTGGGAGCACTGAATCAGATGCTTCTCAGTCTAAGCAGAGGCTTCAAATGGTTTCTGTTTTCACTGAGACTGTGAGGTCCACACTGCACCATGAGCTTGAAATGGTTCATGAAGCAGGAGGAACGAGTATTCAGTCAACCTCATTTGCACCTGTTCACCATCAGCTTCAAATGGTTGATGATGTTTGGGGAGAGGGTTTCCTTGCACCAATAACTGTAAGGGTGGGCGTTAAACAGAAAATTCTGGATTCCTCACCATTTACAGATGTTTTGGAGTCTTATATTAATTGATATAAATGTTTAAATGGAGGATAGCCTAAAGGTATTTTGTAGAATAATCTCCAATAAAAAGACTCGATTCAACAAAAATCAAAAGAAAACAAAAACATAAAACTCAATTAAGAAACTCGAATCATTTTATTAGAAATTAGCTTCTAATAAATTTGCCAAAACTGTAAACGCAAATATTGGTTGCAACACTTTTGACAAAACGCATGTGGACATTCAGCTCTTCATTGATTTTAGCTTAATAACCAGTTCCATGAACTTCTATAACACTAACTGGTCTGGAACAAATGACTAAATAACAGCAACATTTGGCCAAATTCACTCAATTATTTATTAATTCCGCTCTTTTATGAGTGAATTGAAGAGCGGAATTAATAAATGACTGAGTGAAATCGGCCAAATGTTGCTGTTATTTATTCATTTGTTCCAGTCCAGTTAGTGTTATAGAAGTTCATGCCAGTTCACACAGAATATAATTATGTGGACATCAAAAATTGGTTAGCGACTGGTACTTGCTTGATTGGTAAACATATTTATTAATTTTATATAAATACACCCCAAGTGCTGTAAAATTGATGGAAATTTACCATTTAGTGGTTTACTCTTATTTTATTGGTGTAATTATCTATTAAACGATGCAAAGCTAAGCAAGCTTTGTGTGTGCTGATTGATAAGAGACTCTATTGTTTATTTATTAATTATATGTAGGCTAGGAGCTGCCATAGTTTGTAGAAGCCTTTTTAATTTGTTTGCAGCTAGTGTTGTGTCAGTTATACATGTCAGCCCTCATTGTGATATATGTTTATATTTTAATTATATGTAGGAAATTGCCTTAATTGTATATTAACTATTTTTAACTACGTTGTGGCAGTTAGTATCTGGTTGTGAGCTCATCATATGCACACATTGAATCTATATGAATTGAGAATGAGAACTAAGTTTAGTAGTGGCTGGTATTTATTACACCATAAGTAAGGCACACATAACAAAACTCTTTCAGTGAGACTGAGCTGAGTAGCAGCAGGTGGAATGGTGAACATGGATGGAATGGAATCAAACTGTTGGGAAGCCTGTGAACTGTCTTTAAGACTCTGCTTCAGGCAAGTGCGCCCAGCTTGCTCTCTCAGGATACTTTCAGAGATGCTACCTAAATACTAGCAATGAATAATTGTATTAACCCTGGAGCTTTAATTAAGTTATGTCTCTGTTATTAAAATATTACGATAGAAAAGAGAGAGTGAAAGTACTCATTACCCCGCTTGATGGAATCTGCCAGCAGTCATATCTAATCTGTACCACGTTATTAAGCACATCTGCAGCCTGATGTCAGATGATTTGAAAAAAAATTTTCAAGATGCCAAAACAAACAAAATTACCTCTGATGTGTTTCAGCCTTACTATGAAGATTCTCCATTACCCGAATTTCCAACAAATGCGACGCCACTCAATATAGTTCAACCTCCAAAATTTAATGGAAAAATCAATGCTTCATCCAGCACTTTCAATGAATGGTTTACACAATTTGAACTATGTATGAAACAAATGAAATTGGATCAAACTACTGCTGCTTCTCAATTAGCTTTTCACTTGAAAGACAAAGCTAATACCTATTACCTTAGTTTTGATGAAGAAACCAAAAATGATTACCCAACATTAATCGGAAAACTGAAATATCACTTTAATTCTAGATCTATTAAGAAACAATATCAAATGTTATTGTTCGAACAGCAGTATAAACAAAATGATCATATCGCTGCACATATAATGCAAATTCAATGTTTACTATAATTTTCAAGGAAATACAAATCCAAAGACTTGTACACTTTTGTTATATGTAGCTTACCTCTTAGCATTTGTCGACGTTTAGAAGCTAAATGAGACATTGATGACGACATTCAAACGATTATAACCAAAGCCATTAATGTACAATTAGCTTTGGAAAACAATTTAAAAATCAAAAGAGACGCATTATCTATGATGCCTAAAACGAATTATTCCATTCCAGTTCTGAAACAATCACTAAAAGAACGCACATCTGATTCTAATCGAAAAAAACTGATCAATTCCAAATCAACAGATGTTAATAGTGACAAAATACGTTGTTTCCACTGCAGATGCAAAGGACATTTACGTTCCCAATGTACACTAAAAATTAACATTATTGAAGATAATGAAGGTTTTCATACTGACCACTGACAATGATACTGACAGCATTACCACTGATAATGATTCTTTAAATGAGTAAGAGCGCCAATTCCAGACTGAGCAGGAGAGATACTTATCTCAACTAATTTGACAGATAAGAAATCTATTCCAGTTACTGTGAACAGTATAATTATTGAAGCAATAATTGATACAAGAGCTGCACATTCTGTCATAGCTGATACATGTGCAAACTCTATCGGTATAACTCATAAATATTTAACAAAAGAGAATTACAGATTAATTTCTGCCAGTGGTGACTACTTAAATACTAAATGTTACATTAAAAACGGCAAAATTTCTATAAAATGTAAAATCTTCGAACAAGATTTAATTGTGATTGATACTATGAACTTCTAATTGCAATAACAATTGATATTAGGCCGTGATTTTTTAGAAGATAACAATTGCATCATTAATTTCGAAGAGAATACTATTACAATTAATGACAACACACTTCAAAAAAATTTATTCATTAAAGACCCTGATTCTGTTCAATTTCCATTGAAAGATATTCTAAAAATCTAACCTTACCATTGGAAAATGACAAAACCAAAAACTTATAGTTCCATAAACAGTGATTACATGATTTTTCATTATACTGGATACAATGTGAAACAATTAACTACTTTATCTATGATCTCATACGTTAACAAAGGCTGTCTAATTACAGCTCTATTAAATAAAACTGACACAGAGGTATAACACTACGACCTCAACAGTTAAAAATATTTGCTTTTCCAATA
The DNA here is from genome assembly GCA_900660155.1 of Hofstenia miamia. NCBI lineage: Eukaryota > Metazoa > Xenacoelomorpha > Acoela > Hofsteniidae > Hofstenia > Hofstenia miamia. The sequence continues at coordinate 669,074 of CABFPE010000018.1, read as the reverse complement.
TATACCCACCTCAAGAAAACCGCAACTGTTTATTAATAAACACTACAAATACAAAATCACAAGAAGATATTACAATACCAAAAGTTAATTCTGATTCACATCCACATTTAACTTCTAATCAAATCAAAGACTTAAACAATTTGCTTACAAAATACCATGAAGCTTTCAACTTCAGTACTATTAGCGTTGGTGAATTTCATCACATCAAAATGACTTCTAATAAACCAATTTGCCAACAAGTTCGTTGCATTCCAGAACATCATAAGGAAGAATATCTAAAGACAATTATGGAAATATTAAATAACGGCATCATACATAAAAGTAATAGTCCCTATGCGTCACCTACAGTTTTCATAACACAAGGAAATAAAACACAATTATGTATTTATTTCCGAAAACTCAATGACATTACTGTCAAAGATGCTTATCCTTTACCACGTATAGATGATATTCTTTACAATGCCAGTAAATTTAAAATATTCTCAAGTCTCGATTTATGCAAAGCCTATTAGCAAGTTCCTATGCATCCCAACAATATTGAAAAAAACAGCTTTCATTACGCCCTATGATTTACTTGAATGGCTCTACATGGCATTAGGTTTATCAAATGCACCAGCCACGTTTCAATGTTATGTTATAAAAGTCCTAATGAATGGCAACAATAAATTAGATGACAGTATTGCTGCTTACATTGACGACATTTTAATATTCTCAATGTCATTCCCAGAACATCTAGAAAAACTAGAACAAGTTCTCAAAATCTTAAATAATAGCGGTCTAAAAATTAATGGTAACAAATGCAATTTAGCTAAACACTCCACAGTATTTCTTGGCAGAAAAATTGAACACAAAACAATAACTTTAAAAGATGATACTACTTTTTTAATAGAGTGTATACAGTAGGGTGTCCCAAAAAACCCAACCTTCTCCGATTTTGCTATAACTTGGCACAAATTTGCATTTTGGTGAAAAAACATTTGTGCCGAAATATTTTTGAAATCCAATGTCGTTTGACGCCCTGAACTTGAGATTTAAGTTTTCGATATTGAGCTGTGGCTGAAAATAAGCCGAAAATCGCATATCTCAAAAACTACTTTACATAGAAACCTGGTTGATGGCTTATTCGAAGCAGAAGATATGATTTCCTATCTCACTTTAATACATTTATGCAGGCTAAATGCTCAAATTTTCGAGATATTGCCATAAAACACTTTTTTTCGCAAACATCGAGATTATCACAATTAATAAGCAATGATGCCAGTTTTAAAACGGTTTTTTGGCATTGTTACTAAGATACAAAATAATGTGTAACAAAATACGTACGTAAAAAATGGGTAGGCAAAATATTTTATGCCAATGCCTAACAAGTGTAAAATTCCAAACAGATATTTTGGGTAGTTTCAACAAAGNTTGGCATTGTTACTAAGATACAAAATAATGCGTAACAAATAAATTGCAAAATACGTACGTAAAAAATGGGTAGGCAAAATATTTTATGCCAATGCCTAACAAGTGTAAAATTCCAAACAGATATTTTGGGTAGTTTCAACAAAGCGTTTTGTACAAAAAATGTAAATCTACTACAAAAGTACTACTAGTTTTAATTTTCTCAGAACAATAAATATCAAGTTATTGCGTCTAGTTGTCTTTGCTTAGAAGTTCTAATTTGGTTTCACAATAATGCAATGTACTGTACAGAGTGTCAACAAACACAACAACATATGCAATAGCTGACTGATAGCTGAGGTACCGTAAACCTTAATCTCAATTCAGTTTCTAGCTCCAGTACCTTAGTCAAACTGAAAAGTTTGAAGAACAAGTTTGTGCTATCAGAGTGTCCAGTAGCTTCAGNTTGTGTCAAATACACATCCAACAATTTTTGAAAAATTTACTTTAGCATCGATTAGTGATTGTAACAGCTTGTTTGCTTCACTTGTGGAACCAGTATCATTACTCATGTTTATTACATCTAACAAAATTTCATGGTACGAATGAAGAGCATTTATAACAACCGCCAGAACACATTTGTTTTCTCCAGTATGGGTTGTCTGCTTTAAGCTTTTGCCATCCCAATGTATGACCTAGTATCATCATCATTTAACATTAGGCTTTCATTCTCATGTCTAAGTTTTTCAGCTTCTTCAATTCTTGAAATATGTTTGTCTCTGTGTATTGTACTTCTTGACAAGTTCACTTTACCCAAATCAGCTCCACCAGCAGTTAGAAGAGTAGCAGTATACCGTAGCTGTTTTCGAACACTCAGTCCATGAATATCTGCTGTTAGGCTTGCTTTTTTTATAGTTTCTTTGTTTAGTTGCAAAGTAATTGTGTTAATTTTTGTTTTACTTTTTTTGAAAGGTTGGATCTTGTGCATCATCTCTTCTGTTTTCGCTCTCATCACTACTGGAGCTGTATGCAGCTTCCCAAACTTGGGTTTCTGTTCTTTGAGTTAATTTTCTTTTTCTGTTTTTCCTTTCAGATGTCTTGCTTTTTTGCCTTTGAAGTTCTGTGTCACGTCCACCAATTGTCCCATTCCGGGCTTGGTTCTTTCATGTTAAGCAAAAATTTTAGATCTTCCAAACTCTTTTGTTTTAAGATAGAATTAGTTGTACTTTCAGCAGTCTCTTTGAGGTAATCTTCATATTGCTTTGTCACAACCCAAAATGTTTGTTTGGATGGGTTGATGAACTCATCTTGCCTTTGCTTCATCGAGGATGTCAACTTTTTTGTACATTTTAAAATTTTGTTGTATTGGCTTATATGTTTTCGGTTTTTGTCAAGATTAAGCAGTCTTGCAATTAAAGCATTCTCTGATTGACATAGATAGCCACATTTAACCCACCATGAAATAACTTCGGTCAAAGCTTGTTTTGCTGCATCTCTTTGGGTAGATTGTCTCTTGCTAGAGAGATGCATGTGCTCGTGAATGGAATAATAGCTCAAAATCACATCTTCATTGGTAGAGGCTTGTTTTTCAAATATGAAAATCTATCCAATACTGATTTGTCAAATGGCCAAAATGTAACTTTATTGCNGGTCACAGCTTGTTTTGCTGCATCTCTTTGGGTAGATTGTCTCTTGCTAGAGAGCTGCATGTGCTTGTGAATGGAATAATAGCTCAAAAGCACATCTTCATTGGTAGGAGGCTTGTTTTTCAAATATGAAAATCTATCCAATACTGATTTGTCAAATGGCCAAAATGTAACTTTATTGCGGGTGTTCATGCTATCAGAACATACGTAAACACCTCCACAGCTGGAATCGTTCTGCCTAACTCTTTACATAGATTTTAGTAACACTAAATCTAAATAGAAAACCTGCAAAATAATATCCTAAATCGAAAAAGATGGCGGCAGCTATGCACTATATAATGTCATAGGAAGTTGTTTAGTTTAAACCATAGTGTGGCAAGCAAAGCTCAATTGTAGGAAAAAANCTTCTGTTTTCGCTCTCATCACTACTGGAGCTGTATGCAGCTTGCCAAACTTGGGTTTCTGTTCTTTGAGTTGATTTTCTTTTTCTGTTTTTCCTTTCAGTTGTCTTGCTTTTTTGCCTTTGAAGTTCTGTGTCATGTCCACCAATTGTCCTATTCCAGCTTGGTTCTTTCATGTTAAGCAAAAATTTTAGATCTTCAAAACTCTTTTGTTTTAAGCTGGAATTAGTTGTTCTTTCAGCAGTCTCTTTGTGGTAATCTTCATGTTGCTTTGTCACAACCCAAAATGTTTGTTTGNGAGCATTTAGCCTGCATAAATGATTAAAGTGAGATAGGAAATCATATCTTCTGCTTCGAATAAGCCATCAACCAGGTTTCTATGTAAAGTAGTTTCTGAGATAAGTGATTTTCAGCTTATTTTCAGCTGTGGCTCAATATCAAAAACTTATATCTCAAGTCCAGGGCGTCAAACAACATTAGATTTCAAAAATATTTCAGCACAAATGTTTTTTAAACAAAATGCAAATTTGTGCCAAGTTATAACAAAATCAGATAAGGTTTGATTTTTTTGGGACAACCTATTGTATAAATTCCCAAAATGTTTGTTTGGATTGGTTGATGAACTCATCTTGCTTTTGCTTCATTAAGGATGTCAACTTTTTTGTACCTTTTAAAATTTTGTTGTTGTGTTGGCTTAAATATTTTCGGTTTTTGTCAAGATTAAGCAGTCTTGCAATTAANTATAAATTGGGAAAAACATGTAATAATTGAGATTGTTTTCCAACTTGTGAAAAAATTCTAGTTTTATATGATTTGAAAATGTTTTAATTAATTGTGATAATTTTTTAATTGATTTGGATTTGATGTTTGGTAGATAACAATCTTTATGTTTGGACATATTTTAACATTTGAACCATAGATAAAAAATTACGCATAGCAGTATAATAGAATTTTACATGCTTGTACTGTCTTTACAATTGGATACATTTTGACAGTTGAACAATAGAATATAAATAAAAACTATGTTGACATTGTCTGTGAAGCATGTAACTTTCTACACGCATGAATATACACAGCTGGCATAATTGAATTTCACATTTATGAAAGAACTACCCATAAAGATTTCAAACTTTTTGGTAAACTATTTTTATAATTATATCTCAGATATTGTTTTTGATTCTTAACGCTTTTTTACAATATTATCTCTAGTTAGTTTTACAGATATTTCTTTTAAAAATATAATTTTATTTTAATGAATTGCTGCGAATTTACTGTCCGATGTTAAATTAATTATATACATTATCATAAATAGAAATGTCATTTGTT
>CABFPE010000018.1:614525-636927 GCA_900660155.1 Hofstenia miamia | reverse complement strand
TATGTAAAATTCTTTGTGTAGTCATTATTAAAAGCCATGTAAATTATATTTGACATTATGTTATGAGCTATTCTTATTACGCCTTTACTTAAAATGGCTATTCTTACTAAGTTCTTGACACATTTTATGCTATTCTTATTACGGTGTTTAAGTAAGTTCTTACTAGGAATAGTGGTTTTGAAAGACATTATGTTATGAGCTATTCTTATTACGCCTTTACTGAAAATGGCTATTCTTACTAAGTTCTTGACACATTTTATGCTATTCTTATTACGGTATTTCACTAAGTTCTTACTAAGAATAGTACTTTTATTTGACATGGGAATAGAAGCACCAAGAAGAATTTGATTTACTTAAAAAAGAATTCAAAAAACTACCATCATTGCATTGTCCTGATTACTCCAAAGAATTCATTGTAGATTGCGACGCTAGTACAGTAGCTATTGGAGCTTGTCTTAGTCAAAATATTGATGGTAAAGAATTACCTATTCAATTTTTCAGCAGAAAATTAAAAATTTCCCAATTAAATTCCGGCAGCACAAAGTTAGAAATGTTAGCATTAGTTGAATCATTAAAGAAATTTCGATATTTCCTAATTGGCGAGAAAAACTTTACTGTACACACAGATAACAGTGGCCTATCAAAGTTAAAGAAATTCTCCGGAGATAAATTGAATATTGTTGCACGTTGGATAGGAACAACTAAATGACTTTGATTTTATTATTCAACATTGCAAAGGAACTTTACATGCTAATGCATATTTATTAACTGCTCTACCACAATACCACAGAGATTTACAAAAACTCCTGGTGATAAAATTGAATTTTCTTTCATTCTGAAAAACGAATATGAAATTTTACCTGATATTAACATTGATAGACAACGAAAACCCACTTTAAGCATTACCATTAAAGGAGAAATTTCAGCAGAGGAAATTGCAGAAAAACAATTAGTCGATCCACTTTTGAAACAAATTATTAACAAAGTTACTATGCCTGACACGATTTTAGATCCTATCACTTCTTGCTATTATAGTAAGTATAAATGGCAACTCACATCTCAAGGTTTACTGTTTGCTAAATCTAGAAACAATCGCATTGCTATTCCCAAATATTATAAACATGATCTAATATGAAAAATACATGAAAATAGTCATTTGGGTATTCTACAAACTGAAAAAACTGTAAATACGCTCTTTATAGTAACTAATTTACGAAAAGTGGTATATGATGTCATTGTTAAATGTAAAATTTGCTTACTGACTAATAAAGATCACTTTCCAGAACAATGAACAGAACTTCAAAAAATTATTGCTGAAAAACCTAATGAAATCATTCACATTGACATTGAACAATTATCAAAAGATGACGAAAATGTTCAATATGTTGTAGTTAGGGTTGACAATTTCACTACATATAGTAAAATTATACCTACCAATTTAATTACAGCTAAGAAAATCGCAGATATCATTGTTCATGAATGGATACTAACTATTGGACCAAAGTCACAAATAACAGATCAAGGTGTTCAGTTTGAAAGTTCTTTGTTCTCTGAATTGATGTCGCAACTTGAAATTTTACATGAACACACAACAGTTTACCATCCCCAAGCCAATGGTATGGCTGAAAGAACTAACCAAACTTTATTAAAATTAATTAGAGCATTAACTTCACATGTAGAAGGTAAACATTGGCGTAAAATAATTAAAAAAGTAGAATTTTATTATAACACGTCTGTTCATACCACTACTGGCATTTCACCCTATAAAGCTATGATTGGTCATGAAGCTGTTGCTCCTCTATCAAGTCTTTTTACGAATTATTCTAAAAATTCCACTGATAAATACGTTCAAGATCTCATATATATTTTAACGTCTACACATGAAACTATGATTCACAATACCAAAAAGAGTGTTATTCATCAAAAACGAAACTTTAACAAAAAGATTTATGGAACACATCACTCTATCGGAGATAAAGTTTATGTTTTTATACCTGGAATAACCACAGACAAACATCAAGTCCAAAAATTAGCACATAAATAGCAAGGTCTTTTTGAGATTGTCAAAATATTACCTGATAATAACTATAAACTAAATTCCGGTAAAATAGTCCATTTCCAAAATCTTAAACACACTATTAAAGACATTGAAAATGTCAAGTTAGACAATTTTAATGAATTAAAATGCATAGACAATGGTGTAGATAACTTTTATGATGTATATGATATTGAAAGTGTACAAGAGGAATCTTTTGATGAACCAATACAATACAATGTAAATGTACCATCTAGAATTTTACCAAAACATACAACTAGAAATCCTAATTATATTTCCCAAGATTGGGAGCTAGATATTTAACATTTGTTTAGGTATGAAATGATAACACACACCACCAAAGGCAAGTGAGACTTCCTTGTCTCTATCAAGGCACCAAATGGAGAAAATCATACCAGTCCCATAAATCTTCAGATGCAGGGTCTGGGAGCACTGAATCAGATGCTTCTCAGTCTAAGCAGAGGCTTCAAATGGTTTCTGTTTTCACTGAGACTGTGAGGTCCACACTGCACCATGAGCTTGAAATGGTTCATGAAGCAGGAGGGACGAGTATTCAGTCAAACCTCATTAGCACCTGTTCACCATCAGCTTCAAATGGTTGATGATGTTCGGGGAGAGTGTTTCCTTGCACCAATAACCATAAGGGTGGGCGTTAAACAGAAAATTCTGGATTCCTCACCATTTACAGATGTTTTGGAGTCTTATATTAATTGATATAAATGTTTAAATGGAGGATAGCCTAAAGGTATTTTGTAGAATAATCTCCAATAAAAAGACTCGATTCAACAAAAATCAAAAGAAAACAAAAACATAAAACTCAATTAAGAAACTTGAATCATTTTATTAGAAATTTGCTTCTAATGATTTTGCCAAAACTGTAAAAGTTAATATTGGTCACAACACTTTTAACAAAACGCATGTGGACATTTAGCTCTGCATTGATTTTAGCTTAATAACCAGTTCATGCAGAAGATAATTATGTGGACATCAAAAATTGGTTAGTGACTGGTACTTGCTTGATTGGTAAACATATTTATTAATTTTATATAAATACAACCCAAGTGCTGTAAAATTGATGGAAATTTACCATTTAGTGGTTTACTCTTATTTTATTGGTGTAATTATCTATTAAATGATGTGAAGCTAAGCAAGCTTTGTGTGTGGTGATCAAAGGCTGTGTGCAACGGGAAACTTAGATGGATTTCAGCCTTGATAATTACATGCAATTAGGTTATGGCTAGGCATAGGAATGTTTTTCTTTATCACCTAGCTTGCTACCAATCACTTGTGTGACATATAGTAATAAATGCTTGAAAGGCGAGAAGCCACTGTAAGGATGATTGTGATATTTATTAGTAATGTTATTTTAGATCCAAATTGTTGACTTATAAGAGACTGATAAGGGACTGTATTGTTTATATCTTAATTATATGTAGGCTAGGACCTGCTGTAGTTTGTAGAAGCCTTTTTAATTTGTTTGCAGCTAGTGTTGTGTCAGTTATACATGTCAGCCCTCATTGTGATATATGTTTATATTTTAATTATATGTAGGAAATTGCCTTAATTGTATATTAACTATTTTTAACTATGCTGTGGCAGTTAGTATCTGGTTGCAAGCTCATCATATTCACACATTTAATCTATATGAATTGAGAATGAGAACTAAGTTTAGTAGTGGCTGGTATTTATTACACCATAAGTAAGGCACACATAACAAAACTCTTTCAGTGAGACTGAGCTGAGCAGCAGCAGATGGAATGGAATCAAACCATTGGGAAGCCTGTGAACCGTCTTTAAGATTGCTTTGGGCAAGTGTGCCCAGCTTGCTCTCTCAGGATACTTTCAGAGATGCTACCTAAATACTAGCAATGATTAATTGTATTAACCCTGGAGCTTTAATTAAGTTATGTCTCTGTTATTAAAATATTATGATAGAAAAGAGAGAGTGAAAGTACTCATTATCCTGCTTGATGGAATCTGCCAGCAGTCATATCTAAACTTTACCATGTTATTAAGCACATCCACAGCCTGGGTGATGATGTAACATGGCGACCATAACAGGACACAAACCTCAAGTATTGTGGTTAAGATGGATTTCTTCCACTTACTTACACATTCCCAGTTCAATAATGTTTTGAGCTTGATTCTTTCTACCCACGTTTTGGAGACTAGTGCAGCAATCCTCAGAGATGCACTCCAGTTGTAATGATCACTTCCAACTCTCTTTCTACTCTTCTGCCGTCAGATACTGTTCTTATTACTTCTAATTGTTACAATGGAATTTACCAATTTGTTGTTTCATGCTTCTTACTCAGTTCTTCTACTAATAAAGTTCTGTTGTGATCCAAGAAATGGTTCACTAAAAAATACTAATTGAAAAGGATAAGCCACCTACCTACAGAAAATTTTTTTTCTTTAACACCAGAAGACTCTTGTTTCACAGATTAAGAGGTGAATACACCACAAACCAACCCCCACACCAGCTCGATCACACCACTATATCAGAATCAATGACAAAAGCAGAAACAGGTCCCTGCAATGTGAGACATCTCAACCAAATCGGCTGGAACCTCAGAGGCTGATGAGCCACCAACACAATCCACCCCAATCACTCCTACAACAGATGTGGAGATGCAAACAATCCCTATGGAGCAGCCACCTGACTCGCTCAAAATACTAAATACCCTCTGCCAAAATATAAACAATAGAGATAGCCCTAAGAGAGGAGATCCAACTCCTCAAAGATCACTTTGAGGAAACAGAAAATGAGAGAAGACAAACAATACTGGAGCTCAAATTAGACATGAGCAAGCACCTTGATGAACAGTGAAGCCTGTTCCAAATACAAGTCAACACCCTAACTCAAAGACTATCAGACACAAACCTACAAATCAAAGAACAAAATGTGAGATGGCAAGACTATACTCAGACCTTGAAAAAAAATGATCAACTCAGATGAGAAAATGAAATGCAACAGCTCGAAATTAATCACCTAAAAGATAAGGTGAGACTAAACAAACTTTCTCAGGAAAATGAAGAAAAGGAACCCACGAAAAAGCAAATACAAACCCATGAAATAATCATTGCAGGAGAACCTGAAAACAAGTTAACAGCACCACGAAGAAGCACCTGAGTCAAACCAGGCACAACAAGTGAACCAGATAGACTAAACCCTGAAGAATAATACAAAAAGGAAAAAATAATCCAGGAACTCACTCAAGAAGTCACCAAATGAGTGACAAATCACATAAAACTAGAGATGCCAAAAAAACCAAAATTTGAAAACTCAATACTTCCTGAACTCAACTTTGAAGAGACTACAACCTGCAAAGTGCAACTAAAAACCTTTACAGGAAAAATTGACTCATACTTCCCCACATTTGAAGAATGGCTACAACTATTTGAGCTGACCATGAAGGATTGCAAAGTTAACCAAACTGCCGCAGCTGCATGTTTACCACCATACCTAGCCAGAGCAGCATACCAGCATTACTTAATATTAGATACTGAAACAAAAACAAATTACAAAGCACTCACCAGAGACTTCCTTGCATACTATCAAAATGAGAGCTTTAAGAATCAGTACAGATTAATCTTAAACTCAATGAAAATGAAAAAATACAATGACATATGCAACTACATGTCACAAGTCCAAAGACTCCTCACACTTAGCTCAAGTGGAGGACACTTTTCTAAATATGACCTCTTCTCCAACATTACAAAAGGTCTCCTGGAGAAAGTCAAACAACAATTCGAAATTAAATGTGATGTCAACAACAGCCTCTAAAAAGTGATATGAAAAGCAGTAGACATCCAAGTCATGTTAAATAACAATTTGAGAATAAATGAAAAAGCTTCATGGAATAAAATGAATATTAATGCAACTAGTTGGAAACCAAAAGACCAAACACAGAAAAAACCAACTAGATTTAACAAAACCAAAAAAGGAGAGAAGATCATAAAAATCAAAACCTCCAATGGCCAAACAAAGAAGCTTAAAGAAAAAACATACATTGTTTCAACTGTGGCCTAAAGGGCCACTGCAAAGACAAATGTAAAAAACAGATAAATATAGTTGAAGATGGTAATGCCTATTATGATGATGAAGACCTTTTTGAAACAGAAGATGAAATAAATTCAGAAAGCAAAGACAAGGAAACTACCAAAGAATCAGAAAACTCTTAGGAGCGCCCTCTCAAAAAAACTGAGCACCACTATTAATGCTAACCAATATCAAAAACATAAACACAATTACAGTCGTGATGAACAGCATTATGGTGAAGGCAACTATAGACACAGGTGCAGTTAAATCAATAATAACAGACAAATGCAAACCAAGATTTGGATACAAAAGAAACAATCTCAAAACCCCTCACCAGATTAATCAATGCCTCAGGCGAGTACATGGACACAAAAGGTACACTAGGAAAAACCCAATTGAGAATTGCCAACAACACCTTTGAACAAGACCTAATAATTGTCGACACTCACAACAACCCATTACCTTACAAAGTCATACTAGGAGATGATTTCCTATCCAAAAACAAATGCATCATCAATTACAGCAACAAAACAATAAAAGTTGAAGAAGAAGAAATTGAAATACAAGAAGAAAAAAACAGAAAAATACTATTCAAACTCACAGAAGATATAAAACTACAACTGTACCATTGGAAGATGCACACAATCAAAACAGAAGGAAAAATCACTGCAGAAATCATGCTCCACAAACAAACAGGAATAAATACAAAACAGATATCAATGCCATCAAGTATATGCTCAATCAAAAACAGAGAGGGAAAAATACCAATACTCAATTCAACAAACAGAAACATAAACATCAACTCCTCTAAAGTAAAAATCTACAGATGATACACACAACTAACATCAGAAGCATTTGGAAACCACTAGAAGAAAAAAATTGAGTAAGTAATCTGCACTGCTGACTAAAGGGCATGTGGATGAACACCATTGGAGCAAGTAATCCTCACAGCTGACTAAAAGGCACGGGGATGAATGCCAAAGAGGAAGTACAAATACCTGAAATAAAAGAAGAAGACTATAGACACCTACAAGAAGATGAGAGAAAAAGACTACAGCAACTACTAATTAAACACAATGCAATTTTCAACTTTGGTGAAATCAATAGGGGAAAGCAGTTAGAGAAACTCACAAAATCATAACAATGACTGACAAAGCAATCAAATTACCCGTGCAAAGAGTACCTGAACAACTAAAAGATGAATACAACAAAATTCTAAACAAACTTATAGACAACAAAATTATATGTCCAAGTGAAAGTCCTTACGCATTACCCATGGTGTTTGTGAAACAGGGAACAAAACATTGATTGTGCATAGACTTCAGAAAACTTAATGAAATCATGAAAAAAGATTCATATCCACTACTGAGAATAGAAGACATGCTCTATGAGGTGAGCAAACATTAATATTTCACCATATTAGACCTCTGTAAAGCATACTGGCAGGTACAAATGGAACCAGAAGACATAGAGAAAACAGCATTCATAACACCATACAGACTCTATGAATGGATCTATATGGCCTTTGGACTATGCAATGCACCAGCCACATTCCAATGATACATAACCAAAATACTCAAAAACAAACAACACACCATCAAAGACGAGATAAACACATATATAGACAACATCATAATAACCAGCAATATGGTAAAAGAACACCTAAACAAACTCAATAGAATGCTAAACATACTTAAAAATGCTGGACTAAGAATAAATGGAAACAAATGTGACATTCTTAAAGAAAAGGTAATATTCCTGGGAAGGATCATTTCAAAAGGACAGATAAGCATCAAAAACAACACAAGAGACATGATAAAAAACATTAAAAACCCAACACCAGAAAAGACCTACAAAGAGTCATGGGATTTTTTAACTACTACAGTACATTCATACTGAACATAGAAGAAAAAACTGTAAACATTACAAACCTAATGAAAAAATCAATCCCCTTTGAATGGACATGGAACAACAGAAGAACTTGATAACATCAAGAATGAACTTTCAAAATTACCATCGTTAAACACACTTGACTACACAAAACAATTTATATTAGATTGTGACACCAGCAAAGTTGCAATAGGAGGAACACTGGGACAATTAAAAAATGGGAAAGAACTACCAATACAATTCTTCAGCTGAAAACTGAAACCTAGCAAAGAAAACTATGGTTCAACAAAGCTTAAAATGCTTGCATTAATCAAGGGAATCATAGGAAAAGAATTCAGGGTCAGAACCAACAACTGAGGATTAGCATGGCTAAAAAAATTCTTGGGAGACAATGGATTGAGTAACTAAATGAATTTACATTCTCTATTGAACACAGAAAAAGCAAACTACACAGTAATGCAGACTTCTGGACATCACTCCCCCAATACCAGAGCACAGTAATGCAGACTTCTGGACATCACTCCCCCAATACCACAGAGACCTCAAGAAGAAAGATGGCAAAAGACTCAATTCAAATTCTTACAACACAGTGAATATGAACAACTCTCAGAGAACAACATAGACAAAAAAGGACAAGCAATAGCTCCAATAATGCTAAAAGAAGAAATCACAGAGGAAGACATAATAGGAAAACAAAATGAAGACATCACACTGAAAGAAATAATAGCAAAAATAAGAAATGAAGAACTCCAACTTTCAAAAACAGCAAAAAATTATTACAGCAGATATAATTGGAAACTAAACAAGAATGGCCTCTTATATGCAAAAGGAAAAACAAACAGAATAGCAATACCAGAGTATTAAAAGAGAGAAATGGTCCAGAAAATCCATGAATGAGGCCACCTTGGCATAATACAAACAGAGATGACATTCAGCTCCAAATATATCATCACCATGATAAAGAAAACAACCTAAGACGTCATAAATAAATGCATGACTTGCCTCCTCAACAACAAACAACACTTCCCCACACAGAGGGCACCCCTACAAAAGATTATTGCAACAAAAACAAATGAAATAGTACAAATAGAGATTGAAATGCTATCAAAAGACAATGACGGGTAACAATATGTACTTGTCATAGTAGATAACTTCACACAATATGCAAGGATCATACCAATGAAAAACACAACCACAGAAGAAACAGCTAACATAATCCTAAAAGAGTGGATTCTAAAAGTAGGCCCCATGGAAAAAATCATAATGGACAAAGGCCCACAATTTGAAAGTACACTGTTCCAAGAACAGAAATTGCTCAAAATAGACAGTGAATGCACCACAGCATACCACCCTCAAACAAATGGAGCAGTCAAAAGACTGAACAGAACACAAATAAAACTGATCAGGGTAGCAACACCCAGAATAGGAGGAAACAAATGGCGAAACATAATAGAGATGACAGAATATTTCTATAACACCTCCATACATTCAACAACACAAATAACCCTATCAAAGCAATGTACAGAAGAGAAGCAACAACGCCACTATCTGTTCAATTCTCAGAATACTCAGATAAAATGGACAACCAATATGTGAAACAGCTGAAAGACAAGATAACAGGCATCCATGAAATGATGTGCCACAACATAAAGAAATCCACAACAAGACAAGAGTGAAACTATAATAAAAAAATCTACAGACACACACTCAAAATCAGTGATAAGGTTTACACATTTACACCCATTAAAACAACTGACATAAACCAAGTAAGAAAACTAAAAATGGTATGGTCAGGGCCATACACTATCAACAAAGTACTAAACAACAACAAATACCTATTAAGTAATAACAGGACCCTACATTTTCAAAACTTAAAAGGGGCAATAACAGACATTGAAGGAGCCACCTTGGACAGCAACACAGAATTTAAATTATTAAAAAACCAAGTCAAAAACACATACCAAATGGATGAACTGAACAGCCTACCAGAGGAGGAATTTGAAGAAGAATTCCAACATGACATTAGCAATGACAACATACAACCAAGGACAATGCCCCAGAGGGCGGCAAAACAAAACATTAACTATAACCCTGAAACATGGGACCTAAATATAATAACTCAGTTTAGGAATATCAAACAACAAGATGAGCAACAGATCACTGAAGAGAAGAGCAACACAATGCAAATCAAACCCCAGGAGATGAGTGAAGAGAGCAAAACTCACCAAACCCAGGGACACCAAAAACATTAGCAAAGAAGAAGAAATGCTAAGTACTCACCACCATCACCAATTAATAGGCAAGGTGACAAACAGCAACAAACCTTTGACACTGCTAAGTACTCATCATTGCTGATTAAAGGGCATGGTGACGAACAGCAAGGCATCCTCCACATTGCTAAGTACTCACCACCGCTGATTAAAGGGCATGGTGATGAACAGCAGAGTGCCTAATGAACTGAGTAGTCCGCACCACCAATTAAAGGGCATGCTGATGAAAGGTAAGAAAAACAAACAAAATCCCAACTTTCCTTTGAGTACTCCACACCACTGATTAAAGGGCACATGGATGAAAGAATCATCACAGGAAGGTCTAAGTAGCACTTTAGAAGGGGACCAAGAAAAAAGGGACTAACTAGAGCCCATAAGCAGTGGTTCTGAAATGGAATGGGAACCAAGCACCAGCACAAGAAGACTGCTCACAGTCACTCAAGATATGCTACATGCCCCCTCAGAGTGAAGCTATTCCACTTCAGAGTGAACTTACTCTATGTCAGAACAAACAATATGCTCAATTGAAAGAAGCAAACAAATGTCAACAATCAATGGCAAGAAATTACATCCATACTTCATCACTAAGACAAAAATGAAATACAACGCATATGAAAAGCTATCACCAGAAACCTGGAGCCACATAAGAAGACAAACAAAAATGGACGAAATGAATCTACCACTCATACTGGACAAGGAGAATGATATCTACCATAATTAGCTACCCAGAATGAATAAATGAAACATTAGAATGGCCATACTTCAGAAGCACAGTGCACACAGTATTCAATGAAAACTTCACACTGCGTGAAGCCCAAAATATCATGAAAAGCAAACACAAAATAGCAGAGATCGATCAAGTAAACATTGACAAAGACAACCTCACAATAATCTATATCACAAAAGATAAAGAACACACCAACAAATTCGAGAAACAGCTACAAGAGATGCTGCACATAGCTGAAGCTACAGGAACTCAAATTGTAATGGTAATGTTAACAACAGAAGAGAACCTACCAGAATTTCTACACACAATGTGCATGCAAGTACAAAACGCCTTTATCAGAGAATGTCACACAGATGAAATGATAATCTCAGAATTTATAAAAATTGATCTATAACTTGATTATTGGGCCGAAGTCTATAGACTAATGGACGAACGTGGATAGCAATTGAATTCTACCAACAAGCAAAGATGATAGAGCTAACATCCACAAACAACAATGCAGCCTCAACCAATGCCAAGAACATCTCAAAGAAATCCAACTTACATATGTAGAGATGAAAATTACCAAAACAACAGAGGAACAATGGCCAATTATCAACATCAAAGCCCCCACATGAAAATACCATAAATCAATAGAGGCCACACTCCTTGAAATAAACAAGTCATACAAGTTAAACACAAAGAAAGACTTCAAAAGCTACCTATTTGAAGAAACTAATGCTCCTGAAATATGGTACTGCACAACAATCTGGCTCTTGTCAATATATCTAACAGAAAACAAAAACCTGCATCTACTGATATCAAGATGAACCAGAATGCAGCTGACAAAAACAAAATACCAAGAAATTGCCTTCTTGCCAATCAACACCATTACGAAAAACTGGCTACTGAAAGGGCTTGCCAAAAAGTTAGCATCGCCAGACAAGATAGAAAAACCGCTAAAACCATCAAGAAAAACATACTACACATCATCACAAAAGAAAACCCCATGTGTAAAATAATGATGGTTACTATAGCAAACAAAACAGAGGCATCTGCCTCAACAAAATCTCTATTCAATCTATTCAATGAACCCACGAAAAAATACATCTGGGGAAAACCTCTGAAACAAGACTCCTACAAGTAGAGGAACAACCATGGCTCACAACCAAAAAACTCATAAAAAGGAAAATGTGCAGCACAATCAACATACTCCAACAAATAGATTCAAAAAACATAAAGCACATTACATCACAAGAAATGGAAAGTTTCAAATGGGAAACACCCAAATGCTCATTCACAAAAATCATTAAAAAAGCAGAGGAGATGTCAAAAGCCAGAATAAACAAACCAGTGGAAGTTCTTGAGATGATAACAAAAACACTAACTGAAATGATGCACAAAGACGAACTCCTAACATCAACCCACATCGTCTTATCACCAAAAACACAAGACAGGATAGATGCTATCAATATGGAAAAGTGGGGAAATCTAAGCCCAGCCAGTGACATTGAGTGGATACACGATAGACACAGAAGACGAGTGGTACCTAATTGAAATAAAAATAATGAGAACATGAAATTGAGATAACTACCCATAACTATCAACTGACAAAGGAAAACCACATTGTACCGACTATGAAAATAATGTTCACCAAAGCATTTACAAGGACGGAAATCAACGAACTCTTAAAACCCTATAATCAACAAGCAATTGATGTAGAGTGCATAACACCGA
Source organism: Hofstenia miamia (assembly GCA_900660155.1). Lineage (NCBI taxonomy): Eukaryota > Metazoa > Xenacoelomorpha > Acoela > Hofsteniidae > Hofstenia > Hofstenia miamia. Next base: position 624,226 of record CABFPE010000018.1, on the reverse strand, counting down.
AAATCGAAATCACCCCAAACACAACAATAAACCTAAGAAGGCGAGGACTCACACAAAGATTCTGGGAAAAGATAATGGAAGCTAAGATGAACTATCCCGCAACAATCAGATTGGCAATGGCGCCCATAACAGACAACCACCCAGAAATCGAGCAAAACATTGAAACTAAAATGTTAAAATGCACACCACTGAAGATGATTTCGATCCCAATGCTACTACCAAGATGGCGTCTACCAAGAGACTGGAAAGTCACAAAAGGCTACCTTCAAGAATTTAAAACATACATAAACACAAAAGAAAAAGTGAAGCACATCATAAGCTCTAATGCATACAAAAAGACAAAAGCAATAATGCTATCAGAAAACAACAAAGAAAGAATTTACATCAAAGAGCACGTAACATCATATGATCTATATGCAGACGGAAAACCAATACATAAACAACTAGAAGAAATGCTCAACAAAATAGAAAAGAGATCCTTACAAGCAGTGATATTATTCTCAGGAGTCTGGTTAGACATATGGAATAAACAGTATCGATTCTACAATGTAAGCAAAAGAATAGAAATAATAATGATGATCAGAATGGACAAAAACGATCCCGCCCAAATAAACGAAGAAGACATTCAAAGCAATATAAGCTTCTTCTACAAAGACGTGCAAAACACTAAAAGCCTTCTGTCAGTATTCAAATTTTTCTACCCTGACACCAATCTGAAAGAAGAGCTAGGACACACAAGTCGCGCTGACGCACTAATGACACTAATGATCAGCCTAAAAGGATTGGAATTATACAAAAAGTTCTACCTGCTATTCACTAAAAAGATCAACAAATTACAACAAATAACCGCAATAACAGACTTGCTCCTCACAGCAACCACCATAAGATATGCAGACTCAGTCACAACAGAAAAAGAAGCAGTACTCAAACTCACAAAGCAAGTCGAATTCGCGGAAACAACCTGGGAAGATACCAAGGCGGAAGCCCTAATCAAATGGGCAGATATACTAGTGCATGGAAACAGAGCAACACTCAAATCAATGCAAGCTGAGGGAGGCGTGTAGCATAATCTCCAATAAAAAGACTCAATTCAACACAAATCAAAAGAAAACAAAAACATAAAACTCAATTAAGAAACTTGAATCATTTTATTAGAAATTAGCTTCTAATGATTTTGCCAAAACTGTAAAAGCAAATATCAGTCGCAACACTTTTGAAAAGACGCATGTGGACATTAAGCTCTGCATTGATTTTAGCTTAATAACTGGTTCACGCAGAAGATAATTACTTGGACATCAAAAATTGGTTAGTGACTGGTACTTGCTTGCTCAGTAAACATATTTATTAATTTTTATATAAATACAACCCAAGTGCTTTAAAATTGATGGAAATTTACCATTTAGTGGTTTACTCTTATTTTATTGGTGTAATTATCTATTAAACGATGCGAAGCTAAGCAAGCTTTGTGTGTGGTGATTGAAGGCTGTGTGCAAGGGGAAACTTAGATGAATTTCAGCCTCGATAATTACATGCAATTAGGTTATTGCTAGGCATAGGAATGCTTTTCTATATCGCTTAGCTCACTACCAATCACTTGTGTGACATATAGTAATAAATGCTTGAAAGGCGAGAAGCCACTGTAAGGATGATTGTGATATTTATTATTAACGTTATTTTAGATCCAAATTGTTGACTTATAAGAGACTGATAAGGGACTGTACTGTTTATATCTTAATTATATGTAGGCTAGGAGCTGCTGTAGTTTGTAGAAGCCTTTTTAATTTGTTTGCAGCTAGTGTTGTGTCAGTTATACATGTCAACCCTCATTGTGATATATGTTTATATTTTAATTATATGTAGGAAATTGCCTTAATTGTATATTAACTATTTTTAACTACGTTGTGGCAGTTAGTATCTGGTTGCAAGCTCATCATATTCACACATTGAATCTATATGAATTGAGAATGAGAACTAAGTGGAGTAGTGGCTGGTATTTATTACACCATAAGTAAGGCACACATAACAAAACTCTTTCAGTGAGACTGAGCTGAGTAGCAGCAGGTGGAATGGTGAACATGGATGGAATGGAATCAAACTGTTGGGAAGCCTGTGAACTGTCTTTTAGACTCTGCTTCAGGCAAGTGCGCCCAGCTTGCTCTCTCAGGATACTTTCAGAGATGCTACCTAAATACTAGCAATGAATAATTGTATTAAACCTTGAGCTTTAATTAAGTTATGTCTCTGTTATTACAATATTACAATAGAAAACAGAGAGTGAAAGTAATCATTACCCTGCTTGATGGAATCTGCCGGCAGTCGTACCTAAACTGTACCACGTTATTAAGCACATCCGCAGCCTGGGTGATGATGTAACAATTTCTTCTATATTCCTTCTGAAATGTTAAGTAGAAAACATATATTTCTTATATATATGTTTAAATTAGAGATTGCCTAAATGTATTTCTTGTAAATTTCTTCCAAATTGTTAGTTAGAAAACATATATTGCTTATATAACTGTTTAAATTTAGGATAGCCTAAAGGTATTTCTTGTATATTTCTTCCTAATTGCTAAGTGGAAAACATATATTGCTTATATAAATGTTTAAATTGACGATAGCCTAAAGGTATTTCTTGAATATTTCTTCCTAAATATTAGGCTTTAAGATTAAGGCAATTTTGGCCTAATTTAATAGGCTTTTGAAAATTTTAACTAATTGCTATACTGGCTACCTTCGTGCAAAATTTCAAATTTCTATCTTTAATAAATAAGGAGCTATGTGTAATTAAATTAAAGAATTTGACTGATTTTGTAACATTTTTAGTTTTTTGCCTCTAGATGGCGTAATTTCTTTGATAGTGTCACCCAACCTTGGCAACTATAAGCACATTATAGACTAGTCCTATACCTAAAATAAAATTGAAATTATGTTTAAAGCTAGAATGTTCAATTTCAGTCTTGGGTTCTCAAAATCCCTTGTTGTTTCTAAGAATGGTTGGTCTTAATTTTCTGCTAACTTCAGTTTTCCTGTGAGACCCGCTTGAAGTGTTTTGTGAAAAAATTACTTTTCAAAAATTCAAAGCTCTAAGGCTCAGACAATTTTAACCCAAATAAATAAATTTTCTTTTTATAGTAATATTTTCAGATTTGCAATGATCATGCAAAATTTTGGTTTTCTATCTGTAGTAGTTTTTGATTTAGAGGAATTTTGATTAAAAATTTGGAGCAAAATCTTCATTTTGGTAAAAATTGAAAATTTGACTTTCTCTCAAAAGCCAAAAATGATCCAATAGGCTTCTGTGTTTATATATGTTCCTAATTTGTGATAATCTATCTCCATACCAAAAATCAGGTTTTTCCTAATAATTTATGGAAAATCGTCATTTTGAAATATTCTATAATAGGCTTTGGGGCTGAGGCAATTTTTGCCTAAATTAATAGACTTTTATATATTTGCACTAAGACCTATACTGGCTATCTCCATGCAAAATTTCCATTTACTATCTTTAATGGATAATGTGCTATGTGGCCTTAAATTAAGGAAATTGACTGATTTTGCAACATTTTTACAGTTTTTTGCTTTTAGATGGCGTAATTTATTTGGTGTCTGCACCCAACCTTAGCAACTATAAGTACATTATGTACTAGTACTATACCTAAAATAAAATTGAAATTATGTTAGTAAGTTTAGGTGCAATGTGGGAAAATTGACAATAAATAGACCTTTTTTGAGGCCTTCCTTTAGGCTTAGGCTTAAAGATAGAATGTTCAATTTCAAGCTGGGTTTCTAGAAATCCCTTGTTGTTTCTAAAAATGTTTTTTTCTAATTCTCTGCTATTGTCAGTTTTGCTGTGACCCCCACCCTACTTTTTTTCTTGAAATTTTTTTTTCAAAAACTTTAGGGCTTTAAGGCTCAGGAAATTTTGGACAAATATATTATTTATTTTAGCCATACATAACTACTCTGATTTCCAAAGTCTGCAAATTTTCAAGCTATTCCCGCAAAAATTACAACTGTGAGAGGAAAATATTGAAATTTTCAGAGAAAATCTCATAGGTGAACATTTAAAGGCCAAAAATTAGAAATTTTGCCTCCTCTAAAATAGCCAATATTGAACCCAGAGCTTTGAAATTTTATACATCTTCATTATTTTGGAGAAAAACCTCACTGGCAAAAAATCTGCCATTTCGGGCTATTTTGGCCTGAGTTCTCAGTTAGCACTTTTCAGACCTGTAGGGAAGGGAGTAAAAAAAGCTTTGTAAACGAACCTTCTTGGTTTGGATATTAGTTTAAGAATTAATATATTATTGCGCAATTATTGTATTGATGAAACTGTGTGTGCTAATTCTTATGGAAATTGATGTATCGCTATTGGATGTGTGTATGGGGTCTACGACATTAAGATCAATGGTTGGCAAAGTACTTTGGTTGGCTGTAAATACTTGACCAGATATCGCATTCCAAGAAAATTAATAAACTTATAAGAACTTAAAAATTCAAAATCGTCTTTGTGTTACGGTTCTAGTAATACTATCCCTGAGATTATTATATATTCAGATGCATTGTTTTCTGAGCAAAGTATTGCTGGGTATCTTATATTTTGAAACGGGAATTTAGTCAGTTGGTCATCAAAAAAAATTAAGCGTGTTGCACGCAGTACACTTTCTGCTAAAGCAATGGGAATGGAAGATGCACTAGAAATGTTCATATCATCAAAGTTTATATCTAACATTTTGGCAGTTTCTTTTAAAATCAAGGCATTTACTGATTGCCGATCTTTGTATACAGAGTTAGATTGTGGTGCTCCAGAAGAAAAACCTCTTCTTATTGATTTTAGTTATATTAAGGAGTGTTTAAATCATGGTAATTGGTTATGGCGTTTGATAAATACAAATGACATGATTGCTGATTGATTAACTAGATTCTCGTAGCTCTCGAGTCAGGCGTTCCCACTTTCTTAAAAAGAAGGATGAGAATGTTAGTGTTGATCTAAATACCCGTTTATATTTTTCAATGCTTTCTGCTGCTTTTAATGTGTGTAGTAGGTAATTTAACACCTGTGGGTAAAACCGACCAAAATTGTACGGTCCCGTCATTGACCTGTCAAAAAAAGGCATTTTCTTTCAGAATTTGCGCTTCTATAATACGTTTTTCATTAATTGCAATCATAATTCTTTCAAAAATTCAATAACGCATTTCCAAACACCTCTTTATCTTCAGAAATATTGTGAATGTTATTGACCTAAAATTTAGAAACTATATAACAAAATTTGACGATAAGATGGCGGTAAAGTATACGCTATTTTACAAACTTAAATGACATAAAAAGCAGTCGCTGATATTGGTTTTTAGTTTTAACGCTAAGTTATTCCAATTTAGTTTGTTAAATATCATTTTTAGGCCATGAAAAATTCAATGTCTACTTTAAAATATTATGTTTAAAGGTTCTTTAAATGACATTAAATGTTTTTGTTCTAATCATCTTCAACTATAAAGTGATAGATAAAACCTAGAAGATAGAGAGCAGATAATAGATACTATTCATAAAAGATAGAAACGTTGTGAAGCATTTTATTAGTTTTTGCAAAAAATTAATTAAACAGTGTAGAAGAAAATATAATACCAAAGTTTAAGGCTAGAAAGATGTATATATGTAACTTTTTAATACATACATTATTTTTCTATCCTTTTCTATGGTGATTGGTTTAATTGTGGAGAGAAACACCTCATCGATTCCATATTTTATGACATCTTTTTCGCGTTCTAGAAAAATTACATCCGGGAAGTAGCCCGGAATGCCCGAATTGACTCTACGCCTCTGCATTGTAATGTATATTTTGTAATATTTTTGCGTCAATAACACAATACAATATAAACACACGTGTTACTAAATCAATCCAACTTAGTAATAATACTTTTAAGCGTGCTTTTTACGTTGGTCACAGACGGGCCATTGTGCTTAGAGAACCCCTGCCTTAATTGGTAATTCTCAACGGAGACTGTTTTTTTTGATAAACTAACGGTATGTCTCCATCATTAAAACCAAGTTTTTTGTCAACAAGTTTGAATGATCTTATTAGTCGATGATATATTTTTGTTGAGAAAAACAATTAACGCAATTAATTTCAAAATGTTTGTAGAGAACCCTATTGTAAGCTCTAAACTAATTAATTCATAAAGAGAGGTGTGAAATTAAAAAGAATTCGCATTTGAAGTTCATAGACATTTTCAGAAAATTTGACAAAAATAAGCTAAAACTGTCATATACCTCTAATTTTTTGCTGAAAATAATTCCAATATATTACAATCTTTAAAAATTTGATATGATATTTGGAGATTATGTTGTATTTAAAATATTATTTCCTCAAGTCCACTGCAAACTAAAATTCTTAAGCTTTGATTTTGGGTATTTGGTCACGGACGGACCGTACAAATTTGGTCCCCCCCCCGCCTATATTCAACAAAAATGTTCTAACGGATGTTATTCGAAAAATGAGATTTCCAGCTATCTAACCAATACCTATAAAGTGCAATTTATTAAGTAGGCAGAGTGGATAAGCGTGAACGGACACTGTACCTTTTATTAATATCTGCTTAGAAAAATAATGAAATCTTAGATTAATTAACTTTACATTGCTAAAGGGAGTGCTCTAGGCAACGACATTGTGTTGATCTACTTTTGTTCATGTCATACGTAAATGATATTGATGCTCAAAATATAATTCTATAGTACACTACGCTGACAACACGTGGATTAATAATATCAAATATATTGACATTATATACATGCAAAGCTTCTTGTTGATAAAACAATGTCTATAACTCTTTGAACCAATCATAATCTAAAGGATAATGAACTCTTGGAATTTCAATTTGATTCGAAAACAACTATGCAAATTCATTAGGCAGAATATTTGGGAACTGAACTTAAGTATGACATATAAATATGATGGGATGATTGAAATATGTCTTGGATGGTATAGAAATGGGAGAAAATTGTGCATCAGAAGCCTTGTAAATATGATAAGATAAATACATTTTGGTTACTTAAAGAAGCAGCTATTATAATGGCGAATGGAAAAGATTATCCCAAATAAAATTCAAGTAAAGCCGACAGTGATGTTTTTTTAAATCTACCATACTGCCCCTAAATGTAAAAAATGAAGATTACGGCAATAGTGTCGAAGAATACAACGATGACAATTGTTTACAATTTATCTTATTAAGAGAGACAGGGCCACTCTTCCTGACTTATTCGATGGCCCTGGGTGTCAGTGCTGCGATTACGGGAGGGGATTGGCTCAAAGACGTTTTGAATTATTGCGATTGTATGAAAAGTTTCAAAGCGAAGAGTTTCTGGTAAAAAAACGAAATACGCTATAAAGAAAAGTCTCACAGGAGACTTAATTAAAATAATGCGCGATTATAGCAGAGTTCTGTGTAAGTAGGCTTTTGGCTCAGCATGAAGCCATTGAGATCTAGTCAAGTATAAAAGAATGCCTCATCAAACGTGAATTAGAAGGAATAGTGAAAATGGGTACAATTCATTGTCATCGACTAACTAATTTTAAAAGCAAATAGTGTAAAAGTCTCTCAACTAATAGGCAAAATATAGTTTAAAAAACTCCAAAAATAAAAGTATAATTCATATATATATAACTTCCTATGAAAATTTCAAGCTCCAATTCAGCATTTTTCTGTGAACCTTCGGTAATTCCTTTTTTTATTGCTGAGATCAATCTGGTTCAGAATCTAATTGCTTCAATCTGGAGAGGGTTTTGTAATAATAAGACGAGAGGTAGTAATTTATGCTGTGAAACTAACACTTTTGATTTTTAAAATAAGGACTAAAAAAGTAAGCCTTATAATTGTTTATTGTTTGATAAAGCTGTAACAAATGCTCCGTAAGTATAAATCTTGAAATAGAGACTAAATTTAGACGCCAGTATAGTAATAACTTTCATCATCGTTAGACTTTGTAGTTTTTGCTAAACAAATCTTGCACGAGTCATATGAGATCTTATTAAGAAAAATGTATGACGCGGATTTCACAAGGATGGTCGAATAATAAAACAAATGCGAAAACACCACCAAAATGCTAATTGTAAATGTTTGATTTGAGCCGAAGCAATTCGCCATTAGTGAAATAGAAACCCCTTGAAAAGGTTTAATCATCCACAAAGAATATATGAATTTACTAGGAGTAAGAATAAGTAATATCACGGATGAAACTGCATATGGAAGAGACACGATAGCGCTTAATAAATATGGCATCACTTCCTTGATTGATAAATCTTGACTTCGACTTCTGATGAACAAATGCTGTATTTTTTTGGCTGAATAGAAATTGTAAACATTAACTGCGGTGCAAATTAATGAAATAAAATATATCGTAAGAGTCACCATCTCATAAAATAGGAATGTACCTCTTCTGTACAAAATCGTATTATTTGTGCTTGAGAAATTGAATAATTCAATTTGCAAGTCTTCACTACAATTAATGCTGATATTCCATATTATAATACAAATAGCAAGAACAGTGGACACCGAAATGATTAGAGGTGCAAACCTATTATAATCTTTGATGGTTCCTTGTATTCTTGGACCTTGATCACGATTTGAGACGATAGTTAGCTTATAGTAGCTAAGGAACGGAAGGATTGTGTAAAATAGTACATCGATCAATCCATCCGGAATAACGGACAATGCACAGTATAATTGGACATCTGGTTGTAGCGTTGGATTATTATGACAATCTTCATTTCCCATTATAATTTGTTTTCCCAGTAGCTTTTCTATGTAATAACATATTATAGAAAGTGACAGGATGACGGCAATAACCATATCAACAATAGCCGAATACATATAAATATGGAGTGGTCTTAGAAGGATGAACTTATTCGTAGAATGTCGAGCTATTCTTCTCGCTTGAACCCTGTAATCCTTTAAGATGTAGCAATTGAACGCTATCGTGAATAATCCTAGGAGCAAATATGAACTTGCAATAAGTGTTGGTGTTATTATGCAGAAGAAATGACATGTTTGTATTTTTCCACATTGCTCATCACATGTCATTGTTAATAAATGTTGATTTATTAGCTACGTAAATCATAATCATTGTGTTTATGTGTTTATTCATGGAAAACACGATGATGAAGTTTGTACATTCTATGAACCAGATATCTCAGTAGTTTGATATTATTTATACATATTGTGGATGTGGAATGTGTTACTACGCCAAGTTGAATAGAGAATTGGTTAATTTGATTGTGAATTTCATCTGAAGACCTAAAATCATTACTGTGTATCTTTGGTGCTCCAAAGGTGACCGCGTTTAAAAGTTTGACAAAGTAGAATTTCTTCACAAAATAAATATCAATAACATAGAGTCACATAAAAATGGAATAAATCACATTTTCCATTTTTGTTATTAATATTTTAGTTTCAAAAACTTCAAATATTTTGTGGAATCCACAAAAATATTTTACAAGTGAAACAGCAAATTCCAGCATTTTGTGGAATCCACAAAAATAGACAATCGAAATAAAATTCTCTTCCGAAGTTTTGTGGAATCCACAAAAACAACCGAAACAAAATTCTCTTCCGAAGTTTTGTGGAATCCACAAAAATATATTACAAGTGAAACAACAAATTCGAGCATTTTGTGGAATCCACAAAAATAGACAATCGAAATAAAATTC
>CABFPE010000018.1:579541-595429 GCA_900660155.1 Hofstenia miamia | reverse complement strand
TGTATATATATATATATATATATATATATATATTCCGCTAAATATATACACGCATATATTGATAATACGCAGAAATGTATACTTGTTTTACGAAGACGCTTGTACATTAATTTTTCTAAATTTAATGAGCAAAGTAATTGAAGTCCTAGATTTTATTATAATTTCATAGCTAACCACGAAAGTACAATAATGTTGAATTTGGGTCGTGCTAAGGTTTTTTATAATGCATTAAGATTAATGCCATTTTGAGATACAACGAAAATAATAATAATAATGTATTTTACGATAATGTATCTGAAACTAACATTCAGAATATATAGTATACAAATTTACAGATATGGATATTCAGGTATCTGTTTGGAAAATTTTTGAGGTTTTGATATTTTTTACCAGAATCGTTGGAGAAATACGTGGCCTTAATTTCTCTGCAGCGAATTGAGTTCTATTTGGAAGAATGTGTCGTAGGGTGTGTGTCGAATTTGATTGGAACTTGCTGAATAATTATTCATCTTTTTTTTATCAAATCATGTATTGATGCAAACGATTGGATGATTCCGAATCGGATAGCTTTCTTTTGTATTCTATCAATGTAGTCCAAATTTATCTTGTTCTCTGCTGCATACGCTTCAAGTCCATAATTGATAAAGCTGACAATACTAGAATACAACAGTTCCAGCTGAGCAGTTGAGTATCTCATACATTTAAGCTTTAGGAGCAAGTAAATGTGCTGGTTAATCTTTTTCGTTAAATTCAGCACATGACTTTGAAAACTAAGATGGCTGGATATTGTAATTCCAAGTCTTTTCATTTCATTTACCAATAAGAAATGCTGAGTATTTTGGGTTGGTATGTGACAATTTCTTTGAAGAGGGATTATAAACTTTTTTGATTTAGTAGCATTTATGAGGCAATTGTGATCTCTGTACCATTTTGATATAAGCATCGAAATTTCACATGCATCATATTCTCGATTTTTTCCAAAACAAATACTGTAGTTAGTGTTCTTCAATCAAGTAAGACTTCTAGCCTGATTAATGCTGTGTATACCTTTTAGTAAAAAGTTTTTCGATTGGTATTATGGTTATCAATATTTATGGTTATAAGTTCTAAAAAATAGATTAATGTATTGAAATAAGAACTTGATCAAATGGAGTTTTTGATTATTTTTTTCAAATGTTTATAAACATAATACACTATTCCAAAGAAATCCAGATTCACACAATCTAAATAAAAACTATTTATTAAAGATTTCTGTAATTCTGTAAAGTGAATACTTCGATTGAGACTTGTAGAAGGGAAATTTTTAAGCATGGAGTACTCGAAGACGATGACGCAAGAATACATATGTACAAAAACTTTGTCAAGTAGGCAATTGCATTAAAATTTCCCATGGAATTTTCTATATATAATAATTTGAACGCTAAAATTTACGTTCAGGAGAGCATTGACCAAAGCTGTAATCCTGGTCTGGGTACGGTTTCGGGTAGGGGATAAGTTTCAAGAAAAATTTGCTCAATTTGATTTTGATAGTCAACGGTTGAAAACATGTTATTAGATAAAAAATCAATATTATTTTAAAATTTGGCGATGTGAAAAACTCATTAAATTCCTAATTGTGCTAATGTATAATTTGAAACTAATTTAGTACCATCATGTGAAATCTATAGGATATATAGAAGTTGTGCCTTGTCCCATATTGACGGTTTAACATCTGCCCCCCCATTACCGCACGATAAGTATTCTACTGCCCCAAATTGCCCCACTCAGAAAATTCTGTTCCAAAAATAATTTCCTTTACTCTATTGGCCCATATATGTTATATGAAAATTTTCATAGCACTACATCACATCACCACTGCCAAGGATTTTGAATTCCTTACTACTTAGAAGGTGCAGAAATATTTTTTCAAATAACCTCTACTATTACCACCGATATCAATAGGAATTTAAAAACAAACATGATGTAAAAGCATGGTAAAAACAGGATGACAAAATGAAATATAATTATAAATTTATAAAGATTTTTATAAAGCCATTACTTTGTGCAATATCTATATGCAAAGGTAATTGCAGTACTAACATTGTAATTGCAAAGCATATTGACAACAAATCATATTATAAAGATCTTTCCGTACTATTGAATAAAATCAAATTAAGATACATGATTATTATTTTTTCAAAATGCGACTATATTTCCAAGTAAACCGAAATTTTATCAAGAAGGGAAATTTGATGTAAGAAAATTACCATTACAATCTCTTAAATTGACAATTTTTTGGTTCAGTTATTTTCAGCATAAAATGATTAATAAACACTGTCACATACCTATCCCAAACCCGGCTCACTTCCATCTCTGGTTGAAACCCATTTTACCACCATTGGTCAATCAAAAAAGTGCAGTTTGCACTAGTGATTTGATGCACATGTAGCAAATTCTTAATTGGATACATATTTTTTATTGAAAGATATTTAATCAATAACTATATTTTTCATATGTTGTTTATATTTGCATTGTTATTTCTTGAAATTATTGCTCAAATGAGATATGGTAATTTGACATTGAAGCCATCTCTAACAGGGCTAAGATTTTATCAAACTTTTTAATAAAAATGTAACAACTTGTTTTTTTAGGAAGCAAAAGATCCATATGCAACACATTGTAGTTTAGCTAAATTCCCTGCTAGACATTCCTTCTGCAAAACCTGCTTGCACATCTGGTTCCTATATTTTAATAACTGTCCCATTTGTCGTCAAAAACTATCTAATAGTGCATACATTGCTCAATATAGAAATGGCGGCACAAGTATGCACTTCCAGTTTTTCTAGCGTTTTTAAAAAACATATTAGCGGATAGTATTTCTTCAAATGTAATATTTTTCCATTCACAAATTTCAGTTATAAATATATTGAAAATGACTTTTTTCACTTCTTCAATCTGATATATAATTTATGAATTTTTGGAACATATACAAAATAGATAAACGGAGTTTACATTGTTGGAGTATCATTTACAAAATCATAGATAAACATTCTTTTAAATGGTTTTGGTTGAAGTTTATAGATCAATGTTTAGAACTGCTTTACCTAGGAAATAGAAAACTCCTTTCCAAGAGAAATATTGTGATATTAATTTTAAATTGAGCTGGTTTTAGTAGATTTATTTGAGTTTTAAGGTTATCTATTTTACTCGCGTATTGTTGAACCATTGAAGCAAAATCTTACTAAGAAAAAAAGGTAATTATCAAGCATGAAAAAACTGCCTTTCAATTTTTTTTTACCATTGAGTATTTTCGTTGTTGGAAAATTCCATTGCAGTAAAATATTTCAAAGACACAGAATTTTCCTGTGTACATGTACACAAAAATTTGTGTTGATATTGAAAATGTTTGCAAATCTTACATCAATGAGTTATGTGGTGAGACCAATATATTTATCTTATTTAAAAATGTAACTTTAATTATTCACATAACCTGCAAAAACTATTTTCATATTTTAGTAAATGAAGCAATTTACCATATTGATAATGTTTTTTGCTTAATTCAATTGGCTAAAAAGCTTTTAACAGTGATTACCCTAGAATAGAATAGAAAAAAATAGAATAGAATTTTTTACTAAATGTAGTACATTGGCATGATTAAACACCTCAACAAAAGCAGCTAATACTGCACTTAATACGTCAATAATAAAATGAAGTACAAAAAACAATAAAACACAACAAAAAAAACAGTTCACCAAGTTTATTGCTAATTATTTAAACTAATGATATTTTTTGAAAAACTGAGGTTATTTCCATGACGTAGAGCCGATTTTAGGGATAGATTGATTAGACCTTTAAATTTCCTGCGACTTTTGATTCGTTTTATTTCAATTGGTAAATTATACCATAGTTCAAGTGTTGAGTTTAAAAATGAATTTTTAAGAAAATGTTTTTGAAACTTCACTTTTCTGAATTTAGAAGTCATCGAATTATAAGTTGAACGCGCATATAACGGGAATTGTAGTTTACTGTAAGGTGAACGCCGATTTGAAATATATCTCAAAATTTTATTAATGAAAAGTATCTTATGAAATATGAAGCATCGTCATGATTAGAATGTGAACTTTTTTCGCTAATAGTCGAGTAATTATCATTATGAAGTTTGTGCTGCATATTTAATTTGTGAGTCGATGTTATTTATTAACATTAGAGTAGTATTTAGAGAGCTAACCAACATTGATTTCATTTTGGAATTTACAAAATTGCCTAAGAAATATTTTTAATTCTCATTGCCATTTTGCTAATTTTAAAATTGATGGAGAGGTATTTAGTTTTATGCAGTAGTTGATGATATGGCATAAAGGACTATTAATGAATTTTGCACAATCTTTAATACACCATGCCGGTATTTCAAAGTGTCCGCTTGATTTACAAACTTTTAATTTATTTATTACTTGAAGGACTTCGTATCGAGTCACAAATCGGAATGAAAAAGAATTTTGAGAGAGGTTGTAGTTAGATTTTTCAAGTGTAAGTGACACGGAAGGTCCCAAGTATATGAACTGATCATTGAATGCATTAGCAATATACTTGGATTTAACTAATTTTCTACCATTGCTAATTTCAATGAGATGCAGGTGTTGCATCTGACTCTTGTTTCTGTTCAATACATTGTTGATAAAGTCCTAGTTATGCTTAGGGTCATTTATTCTACTAAATACAGATTGCATATACCAATTTTCTGCTGCTCTCATTTCAATATTAGATTTGTTCCTTACAATTTTATATAAACTGTAGTTATCAGCGGATTTATTCCCTAAGTAAGTTTCTTAAGCCGATTTTTGCATTTCACGAGTTGTTTTAGGTTAGGAAAATATTCTTTTGGTGAGACAATATAAATATATATAAGTCGTAAATGAATGAATAAATAAATTTAACATGCAATTTACATCCTCGGATTAAAAGATTCTGTCCCAAGATTCATTCTCTAGGCGAATTTTTGGAATTTATATTAGTGCTGGATCCTTTTCTCGAATCTCTACCCAAATTTTTTTGTTAGATGAAATGCAAGTTATAATACAATGATCTGAATAGGGTCATACTTAAAATCTTTAATGTTTTCATCTAGAAAGCAATCAATTAATGTAGAAGAATTGTTTAGATTAGTTAGTATACTGGAATTAATTGTACTAAGATCAAAAGCATCAAATAAAGAATTCAATTTTATCTCTTTTAGTATTCCTCAGATAGTGGATATGTCAATCGCCCATCACTATCAATGACTTATTTTCTTTTAGAGAATACTTTACTTCACTTTCAATTTCAGTAACAAATTCGTTAAAGTGAACTTTACTGGGATAGTAGGAGATATTTATCAACTGATGAACGTAATTTTTCCTATTTTTTTGGGGAATGCATATTTCAATCCATAGGATTTTAAAATTTTTCATCAATTTTAAATCAGTCGATTTCTGGTCTTAACATGTTTTGGAATTAAAAACATCACTCCACCTCCTTTAGATTTGCTGCCAAGACTTAGGTCCTTGTCACAGCGAAGAAATAGTTCATAGCCATCAGGCCTCCAAGTGCTGTCAGAATAAACTGGGTATTATTAGTACAAAGTTTGTCAATAATGTTGGAAGCTCAAAGAACATACGTACCATGATTAAAAACGTTTGTAAAAGTTTAATAAGTTCCGAATACCTTTGATTTCTGCGGGTAATAGCGTCGGAACGGATGAAACGATGTCGGCGTAACTTTTGAATAACGGCGAATTTGCGTGTTAGGAGATTGCCGTGGCGGGGACTAAAACGATTTTTTACGGCACTTGCACTTTGTGTTACGCGTGTATGAGTGATCAAGGGACCGCGAGAAGCACTGAATAAATTTTTTAGAGTACGTGCATATATTGCATATCCAAACTCTGAAAACTTTGCCACTATTCATTTGCAAATTTGACAACTTATTTGTCACAATTTGACAAAACAGACTAGAAATTCATGATGCTGTAAAATGTATTCATGGAAGAATATGAGTTGATTCACTAAACCATAACTCAAATAGCTTAAAATTCTGTTCTTGTTGGGACAGGGCAATAAAGCCAGGTTTCCTTCTATCTTCAATACATCAAGTCCAAAATAATACACAAAGCGAGAAGATATTGTTCAACATTACAGCTCAAGAAAAAATATTGTAGACAACCTTGATCGACTTGTTCGAGGATGTAGCTGAAAATGCTAAACCCGTTCCTGGCTATGTTGTTGTACTAGTGACCAATAAACTCATGAATGCCGCAACGATCAAGTGATGATCGTTACACATGTAACAAGGAATTGGGCTATAAATTTTGTACTGATTTGATTGAACATAGAATATCAATGTCAAATTTGATGTGAAAGAGAACATTCATTGATTGGAAATTACATGTAAAGATCTATTCAGCAGTTTCAAAGCACATCTGTTCAATCTATATAAGGTCGTTACAAATTTTTCCCTAGAGTTCGCGACAGAAAAGTTCATATATTCTGATCATGAATTACTAATTTTAGATTGTGATCCAATGGAAACGAACCCAACACACACTTCAATTTCTTGCAAGTTCTTGGAAATTCCAGTCCAAAGCTTGAAAGCAAATTTTGAGTGTTGCAAAAATTTGAAAAAAAATTTGACTGAAACTGTAATGTAGAATGCCTTAAAAATGTGTTGGTTCATTTCGTTTTCAACAACAAAATGATTTTCACAACTACCACTTAACATGGTAGACAGCAAATTGAAAAAAGTCATTTCTCAAGATATCAACGTTTTTAATTTGTAATTTAATATATGTATATATATATTTGCTATATCAAATTTAATAGTTAGATTTCAAAACAAATATATTGCATAAGGAACTACATTTCCATGTATATGTTGTAACAACTTGTTATTAAGCCCATTTTCAATAAAAAATTAACAGTTTTTCAGTAAAAAACAAAACTATTGAAAGTTTTATAAAAAAGTATATTATTTCCAAAGAGGGTAAGATAATATTGAACTTCATATTTTCAGTATTCACAAATATTGGTTCAATGCATAAAAATTTCAAAACAATGGTAGTCTAAAACCAAAATTTGAAGTAAGCATTAATGTAATCAAGATCATGTTTCATTAAGCTATATGTTTCAATGATTTAATATACTTGTGCAGAGGCTTTTTACTGATAATAATTTGGAAGATCCTGTTTTGGTGGTATTCGTAATTTTTTCGGCAAAAATTTGAGTTGAGGTGCAAATGTAACCTAAACAGTCACAACATGAATTTGTTTATTCAGTCAGGAACTGTTAAAATAGTAATTATATGAGATTAGCTTTAAATTAACATATTTCACTTCCTTCTTACATAAGTAATTTTCCAAACTTTTCATAGTTTTAACTTTAATCAATCACTACAAAACTATTTTAATATTTTTATGTATGATGCTATTTACCATATTGATAATTCTTTTTTATTAATGCTATTGGCTAAGAGATATTTTATAGTGATTTCCATAGTTCCAATTTTTTTTGACTGTTGTAAGATAATTTCTGACGGCTGTAAGATAATGCATTGACGAATTTAAGTACCAACAAGATAATGCATTGACAAATTTAAATAACAATCTAACATAATACCCTGTTTACACGTGACATAAGACAGATCTGTCTCCAATTATCTCAAGACATATGTAGCGAGGAAACACCCAAAACATAAGACATACGAACTCTCAAGTAGGGTAATTATAAAACAGATGTAGATCAAATAATTTTGTAAGATGATGACACTACAGTGGTGTTTTCCTAATTGCGGTTAATTTGTCATTGTTGCATGCATCCAAATATTTATAGGTCATTACCTGTTACGAAATTTATCTAAAATGCTCAAGTAATTTTTAAATATGCATATGTAATTGAAAAAATATTATTTTCAATTATGAAAATTGGATAAAATACTAAAAAATATAAAATATATGATTTATAATTTATTCTTAATTTAGATCGAATAATTTTGATTTTATTGCATGTCTTCTGTTACGCTGTCACCGTGTAAACACTAAATCATAAGACATACATGTTTTTGACTGCAGTTTTTTAATTTTTATGGAAGCAAAATAAAAGTAATTTCGACGTATTAAATTAATAAAAAATTATTAATCATATAGTTTTTAGTATTTTATCCGATTTTCACAATTGAAAATACTTTTTCAATTACATATGCATATTTAAACATGACTTATGCATTTTATATAAATTTAGACCTCCTTGGTGTAATAACCCCTTAAGTTCTTCCATTTATTCACTGTGTCTTCATCTAAATTTCTATTAATTAGATTTAGTGTTTACACGGTGGCAGCGTGACAGAAGACATACAATAAAATCAAAATTATTTGATCTACATCTGTTTTATAATTACCCTACTTGAGAGTTCGTATGTCTTATGTTTTGGGTGTTTACACGCTACATATGTCTTGAGATAATTGGAGATAGATCTGTCTTATGTCACGTGTAAACAGGGTATAACTGTCAAAGAGATTTTAGAAAAACAGAAAACCCGAACAAATAACAAGAGGCAATCTATTTATTAAAATTAGAACTTTTTCAACTTTCTAATATTAGAAATCCTGAAGCGGTAGAGAGATTTTGAAGCTTTTCAAAATATGTTTTCTGATGTACAAATTACAGTCTTCTGCTAATCTGCTAAAAACAAAAAATAACTTGCAGCATTTGTGGAAAATAAGGCATTGCATGAAGATCTTTGAAAAAAAATAAATAGGAATTTCCGAAGCAAACATTTTAATTTTGAAACTGTCGCGCTTTAAACAAACAATTGCTTTAGAAAAAATTTGTTGAAATTTTAGTCCAGGCCTACACGTGATTAAAAGCAATTATTAAATATTAACGTACAATGTAATCTCAGTCTATTCTACGATTCTTTATTAACCTGCAAGATATGTAATAAATGCTTAATTCTAGAATAGAACAAACTTATTAGTTGAGTCTAGTGGTTGTGATTAATCTCTCAGATCAAATTATCAAAATTATTGGTTTGCAAGCAAAAAGTTAATATATTATAACAATATAATGCCTGTTTATAAAGGTTACCACGAGAACACTACAAAAAAGAAATTTTGCCTCTAGATTAGTGTTATGAAGCCAACTACCGGCTAAAATTCATTTCTTAACATTATGATAAAAAATTTATTTCCATGATTTTTATTTGTATTTTTGTAATTAAAACTTAGTCGCTTATGACAATTTTTTCAAATTTTGCCTGTAAGCATGATCATTTTAGTGAATACAGACGAAAGTATAATGTATTATCCCCGCTATATCAAGCACAATTCCATGCAGCTTCAATTTTATTTAAGTATAAATATGGCTGAGAATCACTCTTTCCTTGATAATTACTTAAAAGTAAATACACGATCACATAAATATATTTGCAGCAGTATTTCCTATCCTAGTTTTCAGCAAAAACCTTCAAATTTTGGAATAATTTAGAAAATGAGATTAGAGTGGAAAAAAATTACAAAAAATTTAGAAAAAAAGTAAAAATTGTACTTTTACACCGACAAAATACAATTGCAAACACAAGCATGCTAAACACAATTGCTGATTTTTTACATTGAGTTCATCAAATACATAGACACACACAAAGTTATTATTATTATTATTATTATTATTATTATTATTATTATTATTATATTATTATTATTATTATTATATATTTTATATTTAATTTATAGACTAATTGTAACTTTTTAGCAAATATATTGCTTTGACTCAATTGAAGGACTTATTTGAACTAAGTGGACACAATTGCAATATAGTAATACACATATTGTTTTTAAATTATCTTTCTAATTAGTTTGAGTAAGCAAAATTAAAACTTATTAGACGTGACAAATAATATGTTCTATCATTTTATTAAATCAATTTGCTCGCGTTGGGCTCGTTGTATATCAAATGCTGTGCTCAAGCTCGGCTCGGCATGTTTTTTGAAACATGCAATTCCCTTTCCATGTCCAAATGTTCAAGCCGGGAGTCAAATTTAGGTAAACTGCTCGGGTTGGGTTTGATGGGCTTCAAAAACGCTGACCCGTTTAACCAATAATTTGACCGTCCTTCTCTTATATTGTCCTTGGTTAGACAACGTGCGAAGAGCTATTTCAAATAATTTATTGCAATAATCAACAAAAACGTCATTTATTTCTGAATAGAAATGAGAATTAAGCTTTGAATGAATTTTGTAAATTTTAATTAATTCATTAATATCATTAAATTTATAGTAAACGTTGTCTTAGGAACTTTCATGTGGATCCCGTTGGTTTATATTCAAGCTTTGTTAGCTGTAGTTTTCTGTAGTATAAAAAGACACGTCTATGTTTCAAAAATTAAGATGGATATTCGTGATCTCAGTGACTGCGTCGGCAAAACATCAGAATCAATGCAATATTCTAAACCAATAGCACGGTGTGCTAACTCCCACTATTTGATTAAAAGCGTCACAAATACGATGTTTTATCTATCAGAATTGGGATTTACAATAGTTGACGTCAAAACAACGGAACGTCAACTAAGCGTGGCTATTGCTTTACCTAACCCTGGCATTGTAAATATCAGTGTTTTCTCACACTTTACAAAAAAGACTTTGCTGAGAGAAGAGTGCAGCATAGAAAATTACAAATTCGTACCTACAGTTGTAATAAAAACATGTTTGCTTAACTTTAATATACAAACGGTTGAAATGATAATATTGGCTCAGTATTATGATCAAATTGCTACATTTTCTACTTGCGTGCAAACTACACTTCAAACGTTTGGAAATGATCGTAAATTAAGCATTGACAATAATACTTTTCGAGTTCATTATTCAAACATGTATAGTCATAACCAGTCAATGTCCATCTCACGTAATATCGAAGAAACAGATTTCAAACTTCTCACTAATGAGAGTCTTTATGCCAACTTTTCCTTAGTAAATTTCACAGCCGATTCATTTTTCCGCTACTTTCTCAAGCGAAAATATGTCTGCAATTTCATGCAGGGTAAGGGCAAACTTATTACTTACAAACCTGTAGAATTTGTGTACAATCCATTCCATGATAAAACTAAAATACAGACGAAAAACATATCAAGTTTCTGTGATAACATTTTAGGAATAGGAAAATTTACTCAAAAAAATGACATTGAATTTCTATGTTACTCAAGCACAGAAGCTCGCCTACTTATTAGAAGTGACAATTGTTCATTTTGCCTTATAGAGTTTCCAAAACAACCAATGTGTACTTACACTAATGATAAGAAATTCACATATATTGCATGCTATAACTCCCCTGATTTATTGTTATTCGTATTTGACATTCGAAAGAAAATGCTTGTTCAAAATACAACTATATTATCCCATGCAATGAGCGATCCGACCCTCCTATTTGTCGTAAATTACTATGAAAGCCACTCTCATGTGTCAACTTTGTTTATAGCTGGAACAATATACAATCAGAGTTGTAGGAGTATACTTCTTAAAAACGATAATGTTAGTGCCTGCAGCGAGAGAGAACAGATGCATAATGGAGCACTAATACGAATATTATTTGGCAGTAACATGACACTGGACACAATTTATTTTGATCTTGTAAGATATCCCAAACCATGCCATATTCTGAACTTCTGGTATAATGATCAAAAACTTTACTGTAACAGTCACGGTTTTTCAAAATCTTTCAGTTTCACTAATAATGATGTTGTTAAAATTGAAGATTCATTTCTAAAATTAAAACCCACCCCCGAAATGAAACATACTTATGCAGAATTATTGCTTGGTTATCTCGATGATGACAAATATATTGATATATTAGAAACAAAAAGATACTACAATGGTGGTGTTCTAGGTTATTTTAAGAGAATTCGATTATCTAAATACAGTAACTCAAAAGAAATACACATCTTTGGGTATTCTGGTTCTCAATATCCATGCATATCTCCTGAAAATGCTGTTATTAAACTAATAGATGTAGACATGAACGGATTAGACGATGTTGTTATTGTAAACAGCACTCATTTTTGTGTTTCCTTAAATAAGCGTTACTATAGTTAGTTATTAAAGTATTTGTCTTTGAAACAAACTATTTTATGTGTGGATGACTAAAATAATACTATTACTTTTTCCTACCACATTGAAATTTTATCTAAGCAAATTGAACTTATTTTTTCACAATGGTTCTTAATACGAATAGGTTATGTATTTATATTTTAAGCAAGTGTTTAATTTTTCAGTGACTTTCTATAAAATTATTCATTACTTTTTTTAAAATAACTTAAATTTTTATGTATATATATATATATATATATATATATATATATATATATTTACTATACTTTACTTCATATATAAAGAAATAGGATAAAATTAAAACTTGGGAAACCTGTAGAGTAGATTATTTACAATCTAAATATATTCAATATGTAACAAAGTTTAAATTTAAATCGTGCAATTGCAATCATGATCCATATGTTGTCTTTGAAAGTATAAAAAACAATTAGATAGGAGATAAGGGAGCAGATCTCAAGAATGAAGTCCCTTCAGATCAGTATTGCTAAGACAACTTCTATTTTACTGTGGCATGGAGAAGCGTCATTATTGCTGTGAAGGTGGTCTCGGATATGAGATGTTTCCCGAACAAAAACACTTAAATCAACAATCCTTGTTAAACAATCCGCTTTTCCTTTTCATCTATTGATGAATAGAGTGCCATGCAGTGCACATCTGATCTGCGATAATTTGGAAAAGCGAATGTGCACTTTGCTCGTCCTCTCGAAGCACGGTAAAATATATTGAAGTTGCTTTCATTATACATAAAAATATACTATTTTACCACATGAAGTATACTTCTTCAACATTAATGTCGATGAAGTTTGTTGCAGAGACAATATGCATCGTGTAAATTTATAGAAGATTTTATAGAAAGCCACTTTTTAAATACCATTGCTTAACATATAAATTCATGATACATTTGTAATTTAAGGACCATTGGGAAAAGAATAAGTTCAATTTTTCTGGATGATAATTATAGATATAAGCGGTTGTAATTTTTTATAACTGCATTGCACCGTACCCACTATTTTCTAAATATCGGCTGTCATTTCAAGTAATAAAGCCAAAAAATGTCAATCACCGAATTGACTTTCTATTAATTTTGTTTAATTGAGTGAATAATATCTAATATATTATATTATTGAGACTTCATAGTATAATTACCCTAGAAAAAAAGTTTGGAAAGTATGGCAAAAAAATTTAAATCAGTGCCAATTTTTTGGATTTTATTTGGAAATCCGGTTCCAACTATTTGGCAAAAAATTTAATGGAAGGTTATCAAAAAATCGTAATGGAGCTTTATTCATAACTTGGCAAATGCAATGAATATGCGGTCAATGAAATAATAGCAATAACAGCATCTCAAGCACGGCCGTGGCTAAGGGAGAGCCAGGGGGCATGGCCCCCTTCCTCCCAGCATCCTGGATTCAAAACTCTAAAGTATTAATTCTAATATTCTGTAATTAAGTTAGAGTGAAAATATTTGTTAAAATATATAAAATACTAAAGCCATTCTATTAAAAAATTCAAAGAAAAAGTGCAAACTATTTTATATGAGTAAAACTATGATTAATTTATTGAACTTTGTGGGGCCATGCCCCCCTAACTTGCAAGTGTGAGCCACGGGCCTGATCTCAAGAAATTTGAATCATTTTAATTGCACACCACTAAGCGTAGGAAAACTAAATTGATTTGCTTCAAAATAAGTGATGTGCGATAATTCAACTGGCAAGTTCATTACATGCTTTACAACAAAGTGAATTAGCGCCATTTAAAGAAGAAGGCTTAGTCAGCAATAAATCATCGTAGATTGTTTTATAGATTAATATGTTTTGTGTAAACATGTTTGAAATAGGCACTTTCAATTTTTCTATTGAAAAATCGACGTCGGCAATAAATTTTTTGAAAATCCTGACAAGTTCTTTAAGAGATCAACGACATAATATGTAATAGTGAAATGTCAGACAAAACCTTCCTGACAGGGATTGATCGTAGATACTTTCTAGATGATAATTTATTATTTCATTTTCTCACTAATGTATTAACATAGCAAATTTCTTATGCGCGAAATTGAAGATAATATTTCTCAGATCATTAATTGAACCTAATTTCTTCCTACAGTACTGGCCAAAAGTTTGGGAACAGTAACCTGTCTAAAGCGTGTTTTATGCTATTTCCTAGAAACTTCGTAAAATTCTTGGAAGTCCCCATTTTTTCTTAGAATTTACAACAGATTCATTTAGCCAATCAAATTAACACAACGTTAGATTTACACACAATCATTTTCTGAAGTCAAAACAAATCTAGGTGCAGTAGTGCAGAATGTATCAACACGCACCATTTGGCGACGATTGAATACTACCTTTGACCTTCCATCATGCAAACCGGCACCCAAACCCCGATTGTCTTCAAAGAACATTCGAGACTGGTTGCGCTTCTGCAGGCAATACCAACACTACACCCCTGAGATGTGCATCAAGTAATGTTTAGTGACGAATCCAAGTACGCAACACGTTCGACGACCAAGAAACCAAAGATTCAACACACGTTACATGCAACAAATTGTCTGCTCAGCACCTTCTGTGATTATTTGGGGTTCTATAACTGTGAATAGGTTTGCTGCTCTGCTTTTCGTTCCTCACAACGAGACAGTCACAGCCAAGGCCTACCTCAAAATACCTCAGGAGAAAGTTCCCATGTTTATGCAGCTTCACAGAACATCTGTACTACAACAAGATGGTGCTCCTTGCCACATCGCCAAAGTTGTGAAACAGTGGATTGCATCACAAGAGTTTCGGCTGCTTGAGAAAATTGCTGGCATCACATCACTCGACGATCTGAAGGAGCAAATTAAAGTGGTATTGTGCGCAGAGATTACTGATGATTATTGTAGAAATCTGGTCGAGTCAATGTCAAATCGCATTGCTGCGTGTTTGGCCAATAATGGCGGACATACAAAATATTAGTGAGTTTTTCTGAATTAACTATTTACTTTCTACACAGTGTTATCATATTATTTCTACATTGTGTTATTATATGGTTTCTACATTGCGTTTTTTAGTGTAAAATACAAAAATTTCTAAATTTGGAAATTGCTCCCAAAATTTGGCTAGTACTGTATGTGCAAGAGGAATTGTTTAATAATAAAATAAGAGATGTTATGTGTTGCGGTAGATTTATTAATGTTGATATTTCTGTCCAATATGATCTAATTCGGCAATATTTGTCTAAACCTTAACAATTTCTTTTTAAAGGCAAATGTTTTTGATGTTCCATTAGTGATTTAGAAAATTCAAATTTTCCTATGTCCCTAAAATTTTCTTTTAGTAAATTTACTACTTTTTTATTGCCTGAAATTATTTCATTATCTTGCTTTATTTGTTTTATTTCACTCTTAATCCCGCCAATACTTTTTTTGCAAAATTTCCATTTTTGTTTTGTCGTAGATACATTTTCAAAAAAAATGAATCAGATTTCTAGTTCTAGGGTTTTTAATTATATCTTTGATTGTTCACAACGGGCCCAATTAGCGCTTATTGGTTCGGATTTGGCTACGTCAAAGAGCCCCCCCCTCAATTTTTACTTGAGCTCTAATTTGTTGATTGTCAGCATAATAATAAAAAAAGATTTAAAAAGATTTGCATTCAACAACAACAACAACAACAACAACAACATATATTTAAGTTCTCATGTACATATACATGTATTAAGTTTACAAACTTATTAAGAACATAAATAATGCAACTTTCTTCATATGTGCTTAGTTATGTCAGTAAATGTTTGTTTCTTGGTTAAGTTTACAAA
>CABFPE010000018.1:562726-575536 GCA_900660155.1 Hofstenia miamia | reverse complement strand
GTTCCCAAATTTTTAATTGACTTTTCAACATTTTGAACAATTTTATTGCATTCTTTTTCATTTAAACTACCATCATCATTTTTTAAATTATTACTTGAAATGACTAATTTTGGCTTAAATATCTTCGAATGTTGAAATTCTTTGATTGTAGGAGTAATAGTATTACTCAATTTTACATTTTCACATTGATTTTTCAAGCATTTAATGAATTTCGACTTTATGCCACAAACAATATCTTCATATTCAAGTTTTAATGCATCTGATAATTTTAGTTCATTTATAAAGTCATCAAGATTAGAAAAATCTTTAAATAGCGCGTTTATTCGTCCATCCTCTATAAGAGGACTAGCTTTTAGAATTTCTGAATAATGCATATGATTGTTAATTAAGCAAAAAATAAATCTTACCGTTTAACAATCTCCCACCATTCTTTGCAACATTATAATTTTCAAGACATTTAATTTCAGGGAATTAATAAAAAATGTTTATGCTATTTAGCCAGAATGAAAAAAATTCTCCAGTCCTGTGAAGTACTTCTTTCAATGCAAAGCAACTTTCACAAAACCCCTCTCAAAATTTCACATACTTGCAGTTATTGATCATACAAGTAATTGGTGTTTCTGAAAATATCCGAATAATATTAATATTGAGGATCATTTTCAACGTGCTTTACAGTATACCAGATGCAAGTCATATTTGAAACAATCAGCTTAGTTGCACGAAATGTCCAATTGCAATTGGTGTTTTCCACGTTTCTAAACAAATTTCTCCCTGTCAAAGAGAAAACTTGGAAATGTTGTATGTGCAAACATTTAAGAATAGATACCTTCTCCTGCTATGGTGAACATTTAGAATAGAAATTATCCTCTGTTATAAGTACATGAAGATGAAGTAGTTGAAACTATTAACTATTTTTCAATGAAAACCGTTTATGCATAGAATCTTCTAAATGGATGACTGCGAACACACCTTCTGGGGTAACTAATTTCATTTCTTTGCTTCATTGGCTTCAATATTCGGTTAAATTATGTTGTATTCACCTTCATTTGTTTGATTTAGAGCTTTCATTGTTCTATTGTGCCTTCTGCCAAACGAATAAACTCGACAGATTTTTCCAAGCCCCATCGTTTGTGTCTCACACAAAATGTTGTGTTGTTTACACAACAAAGTTAAAGTTCCTAAACAACACAATACAACATGTTGTGTTGTGTACACAACAAACAACGGCAAGCCTTCATTTTTTACTAATTGTAAATTGACTATATGTCAAGGATGTTCACATCGAAGACTACCAAATAGTATTTAGTATATATATTTTTAGTTTTAAGTTATTGTAAATTTTCCCTGGCTAATAAAAACCGAGCTGCCCAAATTGTGTACTAAAAATTTTGAAATGACTTTAAATTAAGTTGTATTGAAACTTAAGATTGTCAATTTCTTCAAAAGGTATATGACAACGAGTTATAATTAACTTTTGCAAATACTTACAATGTTTGCAGAACCGCATGAGCATTGCCAAAGTTAATTCGAATTCTGCAATGCA
Source organism: Hofstenia miamia (assembly GCA_900660155.1). Lineage (NCBI taxonomy): Eukaryota > Metazoa > Xenacoelomorpha > Acoela > Hofsteniidae > Hofstenia > Hofstenia miamia. The sequence goes on along the minus strand of CABFPE010000018.1, from coordinate 573,993 downwards.
TAGATTCGGAATTGTCTTTGCCAGTTTTTCAAACAATAGTTCATTTAAGTTCCCTATGTCCCAGGCAATAAAATAACGAATACTACGATTTTCTATAAGATCTAAGTTAATGAAGGAAGAAAAGTTTACTGTACGTATAGAAAATTTGATAAGATTTTTGCAATTGGCAAGTACATATTCTAAGGCAGACTGTCCATGCCCAGGTCTCCATTTACAATGTTCTAAATTCAATTCAACAAGATTCTCAAACCTGATAAACTGATACTTTCCAAGATTTGCTAAATAATTAAAATTTAAACTTTCTACAATGTGAACTGTGAGCTTTTTTTACATTTGAAAAACAAGTGACAAATTCACAATGCTCGTTTATTATAACATCCAGTTCTTCTATTTTAAGATAAGATAAGATAAGATATTCTATATTTAGAGACTTTTATTTACAATTTCAGAAACTGATAAATTCCCCAAATAGCGTCAATAATGTACAAAAATAATAAAAAAGACATGAAATATATACAAGAAAAGCGTCATTTTAGGCTACGGATATTATAGTCTCTCATTGGTTATACTGTCATTGAAATAATCATAAAATTCTTTGCTGAGATGTCTGCAATGAATCATTTCCAAGTTTGTGAGATTGCTTTTATGAATAAAGCTTCCAGAAATATTATATCCTATTAGTTTCATATGTCTTAGACTTAGATTATTTTTAATAAACCTTTGTAGATTACTATCACTGTTAATGTTGAAAAATTCAACGCTGTACAACTGCGGAAGTTTGAGTCGACAGAGGATTTCATCTGTTAAATACCTTGAATTGAAACATAGCGACAAATGAGTAAATTTGATTAAATTGCTTGACAAATATTCAAGTCAATCATTTGAAATTTTACTAAGATCCGTAATTTCTAAATGGAATAATTTTTTTAAATGGTAAATAGCATAAAGAAAGTTATTGGTCAAGTTATGACAGCCAGTGATGCACAAACGTTCAATCTCTTGCAGATTGGAAACGAAAGTGATAAAGGATTTTTCTGTAACATCATGTGGGCCTTATATTGTGAGATTTTTCAATTTGCTGTCTTGAGATAGAAATTGTAGTTTTACTCGTAACATCATTAGATTGAGATAGTGAAAGATGACGAATGTTCGGATTCTGATCAATAAGATCCTTTAACATATCATCAGTAATATATTGGCGTAAGAATGAAACATATGTGGCTTTGGATAAATCCCTATATTGCATTAGGGCAGCAAAACGTTGTCGTGTTAATATCAAATCATCTCTTGGAATAATAATCCTCCTCCAAAATTTGTGGATCAAAGCTTAGAATGTGCCAATGTCTGCAAACTTTTGATATTACTTTACAGATAATGACATTTGATAAATAGCTGAATAAACAAACACCGTGTTTAATGAGTAATTAACTCAATAAACAAATGAATACAAACATTATTAAATTTCCGTACTGTATCTATTAACATATCTTGCATTTAAAAAAACATTAGAATCTAATGAGATTGTAAAATAAGTTATTTATGGATAAAAATGTTTTTACCAATATCTTATAGACCCTACATTGAATAAAAAATCTTTAATGAATAGCTGCTATTGCATCCAAAAAATTATTAGTAGCTTAAAGCTATGGTTAATTTTTGTATATGTATGTCTAATGTGGATTCGCCCCACCGGGAAAAAATATAACGTCGTTATCAAGCACGCCGACAGTGACCAGAGACTTATAAGATAGAAGGGGTGAGTTGGCAACATTCTTCATTGAATGTATCAAATGAGGTCTACTTTGTTTTTTTGTACATTAGAAATTTCTAAATGTGGCAGTTACAGTTATTCTGTATTTGATTCTCACATATTTTTTCAATGCGACTCATGAAAGACGAAGATTTGCATTTCTCAAAAAGTATCATTTGGTCAAATTGGTTATCTTTGTTTTCGTGTGTATTGAAATGATGCTTAGCTATTAGAATGCTTTTTCACTTTATAAGATAGTGCAACATAAGCAGAAAAATAACATTTTTTGGTAACTGGATATTTTATTACAAGAATTATATATCAAATAAATAAACAGAAAAAAAACTCTTTTAGGTAATTTTGGACATTTCATTAGAGGAATTATCAAGGCAGGCAGTGAAGTAAAAATGGGGTGGTTTGATCCAAGATAAAGTAGTAAATACAAATTAGTGTGGCGTTAAATAGTAATAATTATGTGTACCCGCACATCATTAAGGAACATATGCTGCATGTATTTTCGAATTTTTAATGCATTTTACTAGACTTCATGGAAAGATTTGAATTGCACGTTAGTTATTTTTAGGAATTTAAAAATCGAATTATCATTATACCTGAAAAAAATTTTAAGTACAATTACTAGCTCTCAAAGAGATTAAAACGTTTGCTCGTATATTGGGGTTCTGGTTATTCCGAAATCTTAAGTGCTTTGTAATTATATGGTACTATTTAAGCAAAAATTTGAAAGATATCTCATCTAGAAAGTTACATGAAACATTCTGTAAAGTCTGCTAAGGCAAAAGTTGATTTTCTCAAGAAAGGCTTTAAAGCTTCATCTCCTTGTAATTGGACTGACAATTTGTTTAAATATTTACCTAATACTTGATAATTTAAATTTGTATAAAACTTTGGTAATTATTGTGAAACTTTTCCATTTTCGCAGGCTTAATATTTGTCCTTACTTAACGTTTTCAGCACGACGGATCTAATGACTGGTAACTTTTTATTGTGCCAAATAAACTGCTTTCCCTCATTAAATACAAGTTACGTATTTGCTTGTCTAATATCTCTTATAAATTTAAAACATGTATATATATATAATAGGAATTTACAAAACTTACAAAATTTTTGAATGACTAGTGTGCTATTGTCGCTAAGTATGCATTGTCTATTAAAAACCAATGTGCGCAATTTTTTTCTGAAGTTTTTGTAATTTATTTCAATTTTAACTTCATGATCTAAAGTATTCCATATTTTAGTTGCTATGTGGTGAAAACAATTCGTCTTTATCTAAGCACAAAATCTTCTCATAATATTTATTAAATTTAACATTGTTTTAGAAATGAAATTGAGGGTTGACCAAACTTTAAGTAATGTTGATAGCATGCATTTGAATTTGGTAATGAGGAAAAAAAATTTTGTATTTTGATCGATAGTCATATGCACTGTCATGTTTTTGCACGAAAACCAGTTAAAAGTCTGACAAAAGGATGCGAAATTTTGAATTTATATTTGTGAAGAGGTATGAAGAGTATTAAACGAGTGATAAGCAGAGTGCATTTATTAATTGTTTGCGGTATGTATTCGAAATATTTAATGTAGAAAGTACCGACTTTAATAAATAAAAATAAATCTTCAAGTACACCAAGAATTCGTACACTACATCAGGGCCTTCTTAACATATTAAGAAGGCCCTGACTACATCATGCCAAAATATTTTCAGAGCGAAGCCGGGTTTTCGGGTAGAGGAACCCTGAATACATATTGCAAAAAGACAGCCGGTACGAAAAAAATAAGAATAGTTACTTTTAGCAAATATCTATATCAGTTCTATTAAGCTTTCAAATAATCAGTTTATCTCAAAAGGAGCATTATGATTAGTTAAATACACTAACATACAAGTAGCTATTAGTTGTAACCAACGCAATTATTCGTCTCTACTAGTGTTTTGGGACTTTGCCTCGGCATTAATATTCAAATCGCTATTCTGAGATGCCATACGTTTAACTTTTATTTTAACATGCAAACTGAACTAAGGATGGGTTTTTACAACAAATAATGAGTTTTATTCAAGGTAAGTCCAGCATTTTTTTAGAAACATGGTGAATATTACATATAACGAAAGTTTTACGATCTGAAAGGCTTCAATATTTGCGACCGGCTATGGCTAGCAAAAAGCATCAGACGCCAAACACTAATATCTACATAACATGCACACATACTTTACGTAACGTGAACATAAAATGCTTCACAAAGAAACAAAGAACATACTAAATCCATTGTACACAACATTTATACATTGTAATCAAACACAATCGTATCATTTGGAAGATTGTTGGTATATTTAAACACTTTCAGAAAATCACAAATCCTGAATCAGTTATTTATTATAATTTAACAACTGTTCAACAAGATCTCGATAATTTAAACAAAACAGCGCTAAATCCACTGACGTTTTAAATTCATGAACAGCACACTCAAGAGCTACAAAATGGAAAAGACTTTCTTCAGCTCTTTGACAAGTATCCAATCAGGAGCTGTCATTTCGTCACGAAAGTAGTCCTTTAAACAATCGATAGTTTCTCTTGAAATCTAAAAAATACACACTAAATACAACAAATCTTTAAAACAGATTATTGTCTAAAATAATGGATTGTCCATAACTTGTCATCTCTTTAAAGAAAATTGTAAACTTAAAATTGAAACTCCTAAAATTTAGAGAATTGAGTGACAATTTCTATTAACGAGTACCTTCTGTAACACGAAAATTGTAAACTGCAAGCACAGAGTGGTCAATTTTCACTAAGAAATCCCTGATGAATAACCAACGAAATTATGGATTTTGTTCAGTTATTGTATCACTGCACTGCACCTTCAAACATTGTGTATTGTGTTTTTATTTATAGAAATAATTATATAAAATATTGTCAACTATTGATGGATGGATACCTTGCTGTAAAGAAGATCCATGTTGTCAAAATGGCGACCATACATTTTAGGTGCATCGCCAGTTGTGTTTTCGATTTTAATTGCCACTTCCTGTCCTTTCCTTGCAACATCAATGGGCTTCTGATTAAATTCGATTGAAGCAACTGTGCCAATATTTAGAAACTAAAAACCAATTTAAATGAACATTGTATTTTTATAAAATTATTACATTTGAATAAATTGCAAATTTCAAATCAAACATATATTGAGTAGTCAAAATCATACCTCTTTGGCAGGAACAACGATAGGCGTTCCGGGCTTTACTAAACCGGCCTCTACCTGCACGCCTAAGATGATAGGGTCGCGTGTTTTGATGATAAACTGGGGAAGAATTCTTAATTTGCAAGGGAAAATTGCCAGATGACGGAATTTAGCTTTATTAGCTTCTTTCAATTCTTCACGATATTCGGTGAAGCGATCAAACAAGTGATAGATAATATCGGCAGTAAATATTTTGATTCCTTGAGTATCAGCAAGCTCTTGTGCATCTCTCTGAACTTTTACATCGAAGGCGAGAATGGTTGCAAAGCTAAATTCAGAAATATGGTTATTGTTGCTTAACTTCGAAACTCTGTGGGACTATAGAATGAAGCTTACAATAAGTGGTTGCAACTAAAAACAAAATATTTGGACTAACATTCACTATTATTCATAAGAGGTATGGAAATGTTTCTTACAAAAATTACATAAAGGAGGCAAAAAATTCTAAAGATTTGATAAAAATTACAAGGTATAAGATGTGTTTTATGAAAAAGTGAAAAAACAATTATGATCTTTTGACAGATAATATATGATTATGTAATTATACATATATGAATATAAAAATATTGATTTCCCATTTCGGACGACGAAGGGTAATGGTATATATTCTAGTTAAAAATTCAATTGCATGCTGTACAGCCATATGATACACATGCACAAAAGTTCGGCGTATAAAACGATGGTGTTGCCATAATGAATAAACAATAAGGCGGATAAATATGAATGTGAGGGATATGGCTGAAGTCTTAATGTCTAAATTGCTAAATTCTGAAATTCCTAAGAAATATTTTCAATTTCTAACAATGCAAATTAAACTTTTCAGGTTTGGTATTTCAATTGTATACTGTGTCGAAAAAATGTTTTAATCCTTCATACATTTTCTTAATTCAAAACTTGACGAAATCGAGTTAACTAGTGTGTCAGTTAACTGCATGTCTTACATCAAAACAGTATTCCTAAAATGGTCATACAGTTGGAAATGTGGTATTTGTATAATCTTAAAGCAAGAATAGATTTTGTGTAGGTGATGCCCTCATAAGAAGGATTTTAGATCTATTAATAATTGGAAATGAAAGTAAACTATCATGCTATCCACTTTATGTGTGACATACAAAACTTCCAAAGATTATTTAGCGTCATATCAATGCTAAAGTATGATGATGGCGGTATGCTTCGCAAAAGAACATGAGTTTATTACGTCATCTAGCCTAGCTCCTGCTTAAGTTTTTTAAGATGTTTGCTGTTAAATTTAATAAAACTGTTTAACTTAATAAAACCCTGAAATGGTAAAAAATATTAAAATATCATGCTTTAAATATCACCTACAGTTGGGAATGTTCTAGTTGAATTGAAGCTCTCATGACGTCTTTCTTGTGAACGTTTGCCACGTTGATACCCGCGTACTATAACAAATGATAGAACAGTAAAGTCTAACGGAAAATTACCGGTATATTAACTTCTTTGAGGAAGCACAACAATGCTTCGAGTGAACCCAGAGACGAAGCCATCACATAAACGCCATGATCTTTCAGTTTGATTGAGCTGAGTTGTGAATGGATAAGATTTGATATCTCTTCCTAAATTAGGTTCATGAAGAAACGCTTGCAATGCATATTACTAATTACAGTTAACTTATAATATTGTACTAAATATTAAATAAACACCGAAAATTACATGAATTAATAAGTAATACACATGCAATAAAGCATGGTAGTCCAGAAAAACCAACATTTATATGAATTCATATCACTTAGAATAATTATTGTACGACTCGCCTAGCCTTCTGTTGATCCTGATTATGGCTTTCAAATCAAATTGATATTTTCAAACTTCTAAACTGAATTTTGAAATAATTCCAAATTTAAAACTCAGCAAGCAAACTTTGAATAATAAAAGATATCTAATTTTACTGAATAGAACAAATTGCTTTCGCTGGAATATTTAGCAATAAATTTAATTCATATCTCTTTCTGCATTACTGCAGTTCAAAATTTAGCTTACATTTTTAGTTGTGTTTGCGAAAACAATCATCTTACAAAATTTTAATGTTTAATTTCATTATTGAGTGCATTCAACTTCACACGTAAATCGTTAACTACGTACAGAAGCCCATATAAATAATTGCATTCAGATAATAGAATGTCACTGGATTCCTTCAATGTTAAATCTCATTTTCTTCAATTCTTCGAAACAAAATGGCTTGAAATTATTTTTCACTCAGCTCTGATACTTGACTTAACTTTAAAAAGATTTATGGTATTTGAACACCTTGCCGATACTCTTAAGTTCATCAGATTCCAATATCTACTGTTGAATGCTTAAATAATATTTTTTGTAATGCTGAGTACATAGTGACGTAATTAGCACAAACAGATACAGAATTTTAACACTTTACACAAAGTGCAGAATTGGATAAAATTAATTGAACACTGTAATAACGTACGAAATTAAAACGCGTTTGTGCAAAATTGAATCTCTTTTGTTCAAAGTTGAATTGCCTTTGTGTGAATTGACTTTCTCTTGTGGGACTTTCAATTTGTTTTTGCAAAATTGAAAACGAAAAGCTGTTTACATGAAAATTAACTAATTTTAAAAGCTTTCTACGTAACGACATACTGTATAAACATCAATTTCCTCTTCATGCTTTGCAATGAATATAGGCATTCCAACCATAGCTTTTTCAAGCTCCTTTGCTACCAATTTTACGCACTGAGCGCCCCGAACTTCCTTGGTTTTCTCTATGGCATTCTAAAAATCGTATATAAGTAGTGGTCCATTTATTAAAGGTAAGCTAAAATATTTCAAACATATTATAGATGAAAGAAATGAATAGAGAATTCATTGCATTCAAAAAATAAAAACACTATTATTTCGAAGATGAAATCTAAGCAATACGCATATAATTAAGCCGATAAGACATTATAAGACTATAATAGTATGATACCTTTGTTCTAAACTCCTTCATAGGCTGTGGAAGAAGCAATGCCTTAACATAAGTAACAATTGGACCTTCTAAGCCTCCTAAAACAATTCTATCGCCTTCTTTGATTTTCCCATTGACAACAATGATATCCCCAGTTGATCCAAGGCCCTCGATGTTACGAATTTCCATCAGCGAGCCCTCGAATTCATCTACATAGGCTAAACGTCTCTGCAACCTAGTTTGACAGATTTCAACCATATGTGCAATCATATTGCCCATGCCATCTCCGGTATGTGCAGATGTTGGACAAAGGGATATGTACTCACTGAAATCTGGATTTTCATAAAAAAGAGCAACATTCAATGCTGTCTAAAAACCAAAGGATAAAAATATATCAAGATTTCATTTTTAATGTTTGAAATATATTTTCAAATATTCAAATATTCATATAGATCATTTTTTAGAATAAAAATATTAGGTCATGGACAGAATTCTAAAACATTAAGAAGTATTAGTGTTAACCTGTTCAGCGAATTCAAGCACCACATTCTTCACACGGTCGTCAAACTCATCCCGCGTATGACGCTTTTGTTTTCGAAGAGTTTCACGAACATCCCAATTCGGCATTGCCTTCCATTCGTATAAGCGATCAATCTAAATGCCAACTTACTATTATTTCAGACATACATTTGTATTAATGGGCATTGTTTTACTACTCAGACGACTTTCTACGCAATTCGGCAGCTAAACAAAGGTGCTCTTTTTGTACTAAATAACTACTTCGAAAACACGTAAAGCAGATGAGCAAATCAAGAAATTACGAACAGATGTTCAATTCAAAGAGCATTTCGAACGCATTCAGATTTCGCAATTGTCGGAACAGCTGCAAGCAAACGAAAAATTCCTATTAGATTTTCTGATAGTTTACTTTGAGACATTGCTCAATACCAAAATCATAAATAAATAATTTGGAATTATTATCAATAGTGTTTTTCTCATTTAGTCCAAAATAAATATGAAGCACTTAGATTACATATCATGTCTTGAAAAATTAATTGATATGGTGAATAGGGTCAGAGTGTACAACTTTGTTAGATATTTAACATGTAAAATAATGGAAAAACTTTGAATGTCTATCTAAATGTAGAAAAACCGTTTTAGAAGCAAACACCGTTAATTTTTAATTCCAATGCCTTGCGCGGCGACTGAAAGAGATTCTAAGTTAAATTGTAGCTTAAAACCTAGAGAAATGCATCTGGAATATCGTTTTTGCTGTAATTCTCAATGATATAAAAGAGAATATACATTGTAGAATTTCTATATAGACATTGCGCTGCTAAAAATACTTTTTCTGAAATTGAGTTTATAATTCGTTCTGCTTTTTTATTCCAAACATCAATTTCTCATATTCATAAAATTCAAGTGTAATTAGGGCCACCTATAGGCCAATAAAGTCAAATTAAACTGTGTTGATTTAAGTCAGAATATGGTAAAAAAAATTCCCTGCATTTTTGCTCTTGTAATAAAGTGGTGCCAATAACAATTTCTCTGCAGATATTTTCTCAGTTGGAGATTTACAAACTCAATATTTACTTGCTTTTGTTTTTAGAAATGACTAAGCGAATCCCATCTCAGAGGGAAAAAGCTGATGGTGCAGCTGTGAAGTATAAAAATGAGTTCAAAGCAATTCACCGTGGCGTGTTTATGTGTTTTTTGTGATGCGAAAGTTAGTTGCGATAAACTTTTAACTACTAATCACACCGCAACTCAAGATCGATTGTCATTAAAACATCTAAGGACAGCAGAGCAAGCTGAGCGTTACTGTCTCAACATCAAGGATTAACAGTATTGAAGAAATGTTCAAACAGCACTAATCCGATTTGCAGCGGATGTTTGCATAAATGTGTATGGAATATAATATACCTCTCATCCCTGTCAATCGAGCGCAGTCAGACGTGTAGCTGTTGATGTTGCAAAACAACTAAGTCATGTTAAACAAAGATTGCGTTGTAAAAAGGTACATTTTGCTGTTGACGAAACAGCTAAACGGCAAAAAATATCTTCATGTATTTCTAGGTGATCTTGAACAGACCATGTCAAACTTATTGAATTTGAAGTACTTAAGGGAATAAATGCAAACGCGTTAGCACAGAAGATAGACAATGTATTGAGAGTATTTGAAATAGATAGAAGAAACCTATGCTCCTGCTCTGACATGCGGGAATATTAGAGAATTGTTTTCCAAATTTCACCACCCAACGTACCATCTCCTTCATAATGCAGCTATGCTGTTAAAGGCGAAGTTTAACGATGTCAACGAAGTTAATGCTACCATCAAATCAGCAAAGGTAAGAATTGCGCTAGAGCTTCATTATTCGACAGCATTGGACTTCCTACATATCCCATTGTTAGGCAATGGGAGACTTGAGTAGATAAAACTTGCAGGTATGCCCAAAACTGGACTACAGTGAATACAAATACACTGGCTTTTGAAAGTGAAGGTCCAATTGTAAAAACAATTTCACGTCCGAATGTAAAAGAACAACTGTCAAAGACTAACAGTAAACCTTAAAACGTTCGCTGATTTGATTCTTGAGTTCGAATCACTCACTTTCACTCAAATAATTACACAACAAAAAATAATTTCATTTAATTAATAGCTGGACGAGACATTTTCTTTCAATCAGACATTCTTAATCGCCTGAACAACATTAAGGATTTCGACGTTTTCATAAACTCCAGCAGATCTATCAATTTACTCCAAAGCTCTCCTGCAACTCATGCATTTATTGAACCTTGTTTTTTTTAAAGATTAGAAGCAGGTTGTTGAAGTTAAGGCAGTTTATTGATGAAAGCTTTGTGTAATTGGTTGTCAATAATTAAGCAGATTAAAGGTCGATTTTGAGTCAAAATAATTTAAAATCTAAAAATGAAATGCTTAGGTCAAAATTTGGTTGGTAAGTAATCGATGCAAAACTAGACTTTTACAAATAAATAAAGTTTATAGCCAATACAAGCACTTTTTATAATGCCGCAGCTTAAATACTTCTGTGTTCGAATTTGCACATCAATGTAATATAGCAAAGGATACTGGCGTTTAAATATTCTGGAGGATTTCAACGACCATCAACATTCGTTCACATACTGGTTTTTCACATAAATACCTGCAATATTATTGGACACCGTACTTTGTATCCTCTAACTTCATACTTAATATTTTCAGAATCTATACAATTTCTAAATAATCATATTTTGGGAAAAAACCGGAGTGCTCGAGTTTCTATATGTAGTAAAAGATTTTGCAAAAATCAATAGTACAGATGGGAAGGTATCTAGGATATATATATA
>CABFPE010000018.1:531667-547279 GCA_900660155.1 Hofstenia miamia | reverse complement strand
AGTTCACGATGCACATCACCATTCTATTATTGTTCTCTTTACTCCGTTGGCAGTCACATTGGTAAGATGCAGCTGGCAAGTGTGTTCCTGAGAGTGCGCCGCTTCTATTTGAGCATTGATCCTGTTCTCTAATCTCTCCGCTTGATCTAAATAAGTTTGGTTAACTAAGTAGCTACAAAGGCTCTGGTATATTAAATATGTTAATGAACCACGCATTTATAGTAGAGGAGAGAAATTGGAAAATGTCAACCTTGCGTTATGTTTAACCTAAGAAAAGTAACAGTTTTCTCTAAGTACGGCCATCACGGCGAGTTGGCATGATTCTACCCAATTATGCATATTTGTTGCTAATATTTTCAACAATTATGCATAATTGTTGATTTACTGACAAGTATGCATAATTGTTGTAATTAGGGAACAATTATGTAAAATTGTTGTGAAATCAACAATTATGAATATTTGTTGACATTTATGCATAATTGTTGATTTCACAAATTTGTTCTAACATATATATATGTATATATATATATATATATATATATATATATCCTGCTTTTTGCTATGGAAAATGCAAAACCATTACATTTGGCATTAAATAGTCTGAAATTTCTAAGCATTTATTGGGAATAGCATTTTTCCCAAAAAACCTATTTTTGGTCAAATTCTCCCACAGTATTCACTCAAACTTAAATATATTTACCATGGGTTAGGTAAATTAAAGAGATACTAACCTGTGAAATTTCAATGATTTATGTTTGGAAACATGGTCATGATAAGGTTTTTCTAAAAAAATATATATATATTTGTATGGGTGTTAAGTATAAATCACCAAATATATACAGGTGCTTTGGTAAAGGTTGCAAAATATATATTGGTGCTAAGTAGATGGGGGCGCTATGTTTAATTTTGAAACAAGATTGGACCCTAGGCATGTTTTTTTATAAATTTTGACATCAGAAATGGCTTAAGCACGTAGTTTACTGACTCTGATGAAAAAACTGGCCAAAATCAGTCATATTCTGGCTGAAATCAGAATTTTTGAATTTGCCAGAAGTGGACCTCATTTTCACTGGGAAGAACTGCCAATTAGTACTTATCACCAAATAATTTGACAAAATGAAGGGGGCGATTATGCTTCCACTATTTTTAGCCATTTTGCCAGATGAACAAATTCAAATTTCAAACAACAGGTACTTTTTGAATCATACTATAAATAGAGCAGAAATCAATTTGGAAACTGTTGAAGTAAATTCTTCAAAAATCTTATTTTTAGATTTCATTCAGTTTGCTTATTACTAGATCATGTCAAGCTAAACAGTATATGCATTATTAGTGGCTTGGGAGCAATTCAAGGGTTGTTGATCCAAGCCATGAACCTGCATTTACATTAAGGGTACAAATAGGAGATATTCACCATTTAGCTGACTACTGATTCATTCATTTGCATGTATTAAATAATTGATTTTCAGAAATAAGGCTAGTTAGCCTGCTGTTGGTTATATTTATATTACATTATCTTGACTAATTAGGTGACCTATAAATAGACTGATAAATAGACCAAGCATGTATTGTTATCTAAATGTAAGGTAGGAAGCTGTAAGTAACTATTTACTTTGTTTATCTATATTAATTAAAGCCAATAGTTTTTGTTAATGGCTGAAGTAGTATTGATTAAGCAGCTAGTAACACTGCCAGGTTGTGAAGTACAAAATTACACATTACAAATTGAGTTTAAGTCAGTGATATCCAGCCTTGAGGGTTGCACTGAGTTAGGATAGGGAACACATAAGTTACTTTGTTGAGCTGAGACTCAGAACTACTTGATCAACAATGAAGGCATATGAGTGTGGAGTGATTTGGTGATTGGAGTTGGCCAGAAGCCACAGTGGAAGATCAGTGAATCATGGAAAAAAGTTGCAATGATGTCATACCTAAATAGTATCAGATTAGTTGGAGTTAATGTAATTTAATAACAACCTATCTTATGTTGAAACAATCAAGAATCAGCACATCCCTACCCACTTTTAACAAAGGAGGCACATGAATGTGGATTAATTTGGAGATTGGAGTCAGCTGGAGGCCATAGTAAAATCACAGAAAGAAACTGTGATGATGTGCTACCTAAATAGTATTGGATTACTTGAAATTAATACAAGTTAATAACAATGTATATCCTGTTGGAGTAAAGAATTAGTATCAGTACATCCCTACCCACATCTAACAAGAATTAATAATTTAAAAGAATAATTAACTCTCTGTTAAAGCCTGGTAGCAGATGCTACATTTAGACTCAAGAACAAAGCAGTCATCCAGTACAAAGCTCTAATGCAGGTAACAAAATGACCCCATTTTGTAGAATTGGTCAGTTTGGATGAAGCCCTATCTGTGCAAATGTTAGAGGAAACTCAACAGTTATTAGCCCATCATCTGCTTATTACCACAAGCTTAAATCAAGTAAGGGGTGTGTAGAGTCACTTGGGGACAACCCATGTAAATTATTTCATATTTTGTTAATTATGTTTGATTTTTACATTAATTGTCACTACATTATTAGCTGATGACATAATTCTATCAATGACATTGATTTTGAGCATAGTATTGTGCTAATAGTAAAGTAGAGTCACTCAGGGCCCCTATTTTGATTAATTTTATTACTTTGATTATTTAGCACTCTAATTTAATGTTACATCATAATGACATAGTGATTCATTACTATCAATTTATCTGTATCAATTTATCCTATTTTTGAGTGCAGTAATTAAATCAATTTATTATTTGTCTTCTCAATTTGTATCTGACAAGTTATTGCTCATTTAGTTTTGCAAGGGAACTCATTAAAGTTTTGTAAACATGTACCAGGTAATAATTCACTAGATTGTTATAAATACATGAGAAGCTTGTAGTGAATGCGCAACAAAATTTATTGTAGAATTGTGGGCTTGCACTCTAATTACACTATAAACTCATTGTCATGGCAGAAGGTTGTAGTAGTGACCTTATTGTAATGTAGAATCACGGAGGAGCTCTGGCTACTCTAGTGGTACTGGGTAACTCAAGAGTTTAGATTGAAGGTTGCAAAGTCTACCATAGCAGAGAGTGACCCAATTTCCAACAGAACAGTTATGTTGGTGGTTCACTGATTTCCCTATCAAACAAAGAAATTCCATTCCAAAAAGAACTCCAGCAGTGAGCAACTCACAAGGCATCATGCCAAAGCCATCCTCAATTGCCAAGGTGCTAATTGTGTGCCTCTAGTAGTAATTTCTAGCTCAATAAACAATTTATCTCAGAGTTCTCTTATCTCAGCCCATGTAAATAAATAATAAATAACAGGCACATAATTGCTGTGCAAATCACATTCACCAACAGCATAGTATATTTGCAAGGTGTTAATTTAAGTGCATGTACAAACAGATTGAATGAAAGATGTTATTTCCTACATGTAACTGTAACCTAAAGTGGCCACAATTCAGGCTGTCAGTGTTAAAGAGCTATTTGTTGCCCTAGACCTGTTGCAGTTTCCTCCCAAATTGTAACCAGATCTTACACAATCATTATCAATAACAAAATCTTTGATTGACAAAATCTAAAAGGGGTTAATAAATAAATAATTGTAAATATAATACACAGTAGAAGGAAGCCAAATTTATTGTGCACTTTGCTACATTGACTCAGATATTTATTACAAAAATCTGTAACTTATTACCTGACTTGTTTACAATTTCAAAGCACAGTTTCCCTTGCAAAGTTTAAATGAGCAATCACATGTAATTTAAATCAAGGGGACAAAAACTAACACTATTAAATTAACTACACTCAAAATTCCAAAATTGATTAAAAGAGATTGATACAAATAAGGTAGCAGCAAATCAAAAGAATCAAAATGTCAAAAGACATAACACTATTCCAGAGTGCTGAAAATAATAAAAATAGGGCCCTGAGTGACTCTACACACCCTCATTGCTGGTTAAACTTGTGGTAGGAACTTAACTGTGGGACCTGAAGGAGCTTTTGTGTCCCCTCTATCATCTCTGTGGCTAAAATGTCTTACTGGGGTCACTAGGTAATCTGCATAAGGGGTTCTCTCTGTGTGACTTCCTCACTCCTTAGATGGAAAAACGTGATCTCTGGTAAATGGGCACTGATCAGACAGTTTCTTCTTAGGTGGTTAAGCCTCCATGTGAAGGTGCTGTAGAATCTTTTGTAAAGGTGAAGGGCTTTTAGCACAATCATAAGCATCATGAGCACATCAGTGTCAGAGGTGTGGGCATCTTCAGGACAGATCCTGGTGTTAGGATAAAAGTGAGTGAAGACCTCTCATAGTGATCCCATGTGTGTTGCATGATCCATGAAGAGTAAGCAGTACTCATTGACCTGCTGCAGTGTCATTTCTTGGGGGTCTGTGACCTTGGCTCATAGCATGGTAATGATCTCAATGTGCTTTGTGACATGGTAATACTGGGTGAGAGTCTCTACATTATTGATCCACATGAGATTGCCTGATGCTTGGAAGAGGATGAGGACATGGGGGTCCAGTGTCACGATCTTGTTGTGCACCTTAGTTAGTTGGGTAGAGATTGGTTGTCCCTTTTGAAATATGTCTTTGATAGTAAGTTTGCCATTGATGAACATGAGTTCAGGGTTTCCACCTTCAAGTAAAGTGTCTCTGGCATCCTTGTATTCCTCTTCTGCATAGGTTTGTTGATCTCAGATACAGTAAAGATGTAGTTGATGGGGTTGCGAGGTGTGCAGAGACTTTCCTTCACCCCTTCTTGATGTGCCATGATGGTAGAATGAGGGGAGTCATGATACATGGTGGAAGAATGTAAAGCAGGTTGTGTTTATCTGTATGGTCTTCAATGTTAGCTAGCTAGACTCTTTCCCATAATGTAGCAGTCTCAATAGTAACTGGATAATTTATCTTAGCATCCTTAATTGAATACCAAAACTGGCTGCAGAGTCCATGCTCACAGAGCTTGGCAATTTGCAAATTTGAGATCCAAAGATGGGAGGTGGTACATTCTACATCAAGGGCTATTTGCTGCCCAGGCAATTGTAGAAGCACAAGTTCCTCTTTGGTAAACATTTCAGTGAGGCACCATTTCATCAAACCTAACATGTCATTATCTTGGTTTTGTTTGATTATGTGACTAACAATAGAGAGCTTCTCAGCAAACTCCTCTGGTTAAAATTCATTCATCCTCTGTAATAGACCAGGCTGGCATAGATATTGGGCAGCTCACAACTCCTGAGAACTTTGGCATGTTAATAGCTTTGAGTAGTGCTTGCATGCTTGTCTCCACGTCTCAGATCATTTACTGTATCCACACTAAGGGTAATTCATCTTCTCTAAGCCAAACAGAATATCTGTCTTTGTATGCATATAGTAGTGAGTGACTAGCTCTAGAAATCATTGAGTCAACCCAGGGTTGCAGCAGATTAAGTGGATAGTGCAGAGTGGTGCATCATCAAATTTGAGAGACAGGAATTTCATTTTGGCCTTAGCCCCCACATGTATTTCCAGAGGGTTTCAGAAAAGATGTTGAGGTCAGCAAAAGTGATGCCCAAGCAGTTGACAATCATTTGCAGCATGATGTGTCCTAATGGACTACTGGTGCCAATAAGGTGAGCATAAAACTTCTTGAATCTTTCCATTGCTTTTTTTGGTCTTCCCTGGTGATGATGGAGGCAAGCAAAAGTGGAGTAACCAATTCTTTATCTTCCATGCAGCAGGGCAGATGGCCAGCTCATGCATGCACTTTCTAGCTAGGCGCTCTTGGGTGCTTTGATCAAGTGGAAGCTGGAGGTGTGGGTCTTGCATTAAAAAGATAGATAGAACCCAAACAGCTCCACAAGATTGGATAGGTGGCATGAACTTTTCTGAAAACAAACATTCCACAAAATTCTGGTGGTCCTGTGACATATATGCTATGCAGAGCTTGAAAAGGAGCCTCTCAACTGATCTGGAATACTGTGAAGTAGGGCTGCAGATATTAATTG
The DNA here is from genome assembly GCA_900660155.1 of Hofstenia miamia. Classification (NCBI taxonomy): domain Eukaryota; kingdom Metazoa; phylum Xenacoelomorpha; order Acoela; family Hofsteniidae; genus Hofstenia; species Hofstenia miamia. The sequence goes on along the minus strand of CABFPE010000018.1, from coordinate 541,279 downwards.
TGGGCCAAATGGACTTGAGGTTCCTATCTGCCTTGAGGTTGTTCCAGATGTCATCAATCTCTGCCAGCATTGCTGAGCTCTGGGACAACGTGAAACTAACATGCATATTTGTGACTAATGCAAGACCTGGCCAGTTAGCTGAAATAGACTCCAGTGTTTGTGACTGGGTAACAGCATAAATAATTAATCTAGTGTCAATGGCGAGGTGATGCATGGGTATCTTCTTGCACAGCAAGATGTCAGTATAGATAAGTTTTGTTATTGAAAAGAGGTGAAACTGGTACATGCTGGTGGGATGGTAATAATGAGTGTAAAGTATCTTGAAATTTTCCATCTGGAAGTGGAGGTTAATGACGTCCTCTGGTATATCATCTTGATATTCCTCCTTAACAAACATCACCACCAGATATTCTTGACCTTGGCTAATGTAACATCCTCCACCTAGCTTGTTACGCCGTGTCTAATCACTGTTAAGGGATGCTTAGTAAACTGCGGGTGAGGTGTTACCCATTTGTTGATCCATCAAACTTTTCGTTCTTATTAACTAGTTATGTTAATTAAGTACTTGGGTATTAACAATCACTGTTTAGCTGACTGGGCAGTATGATGTTTCCTCTTCAGTTGTTCCATGGGCTCCTGCCCGAAGCCGATCTCCACAACACAGCTCCTCCTCTTCTGCAACGATGGTTGAGTCCACATCACCATCTCAGCTCAACTGGGATTAATTATGTATGCCTTATGTTAGCTTGGTGTGTGCACTCAAGTAAAGTTGTAACTGACTTAAACTCAGAGTTGTAAAGTGTTTGTTGTTTTTATTTAATAAAGCAACCGGGCATTGACACTAACTGCATGTAATAATATAACTAACATAGCCATTACCGTAAAACTATCGGCTTAATTATACAGATAACAAACTTGCAGTTTCCTATACCTACATTTAATAGTATTACATGTGAGGTCATTTATCGAGTCAATTATAGTCGAGTCTCCTACATTTAAGAATATATAAATATCCCTAAGTGTCGACTATCCAGTCGTTTCAGGCATTGATTATTTCTTACATGTGTTGATCGGTAGTCAGACTAGGCAAGAATCGAAAAACTCCTAACCGTAACATAGGTGCACTTTCGTGACTGGCACAAAGACCCTAGAATCGATCCCGTGATGGATTCCAGCCACTACTAAACACAACTTGCCTAGCTGCACATTTAATTAAATAATCAAACCAGATAAAGTAGAAATGAAAATTAAATAAACTCCGAAGAATTTATTGTTCATCAAAATTATGGTTGAATCAAAGCTATTTATAAAATTTCTACAAAAAGTACCTGCCGATTTTAAAATTCAAATGATTCGTCTGCCAATATGGCTGTTCATACGTAAGCGTTAGTTTGCTCAATTTAATTTGTCAATTACCTCTTGATCGGCTAACAAGTTTCTTATTTTGACCAATATTAAATCTTAGTTGCATTTTACAAAAATAAACTAAAGTTCATTAACTAAATTTTTTACAATTAATTTCAATTGATAATCATTCGACGTTATTCAGCTTTTAGTTGCCTTTTTTGGATGATGCTACACTTGTTATTGTGCCTTACATATAATAACCCTACAACAATCAATGCTGTCAGCAGAAACATGAATACTTGATTAAGTTGGAAGTCATACACATTTTAGAGTGAAGGTAAACAATAAATAAATAACCTGATATAAGCACTAAGGCTATTCATGATATAAATAATAAGAAAGCTATAATGAGTAAAACCCCTATTCCTATTCCTAACATATAATGCACTACAGGAAATCCCAGCTACTGACCTCACCACTCTTTTGAAAGGCTGTGTGTGAGGCTGCTCCAGAATTCCATTAAATGAATTCAGGGACCACCAAAGGGTAGCATCATCCAAATAAACTGAAAATAAGCTGCAAACGTCAAGTGAAGTGAGAATAAGATCGAAGAAACAATTATTAGAAATATTGTATTTAGATCAATCAGATTAATTTAGATTTATTTGTATTATGCAAATAAGAAATAATATGTGTCAAAAATGAGAGATTAGTATTGGTTGATAATAATACTTTTGGCAAAATGAGGGGGCAAAATCGCTTCCATTATTTTTAGCAGCCATCTTGGCAGAAGAAAAGTTTAAATTTGAAATCAACAGGTACTTTTCTGGAATTACTATAAATACAAATGAAACATTGTAAGCAATTGATAAAGAATTTTATATGGAATTCTTATTTTGTTTCTACTATAATGGTTTGATTGTTTAATATGATGTCAAGCTAATTGAGTGGTGTTTAGTAGTGGTCTGGATCCATCATAGAGATTGATTCAAGGGTCTCTGTGCCAGATCATGAAAGTGCACATAAGTTAGGTGTAGGAGTTTTTCTCTTGATTATTTGACTAGTGATCTCTTATTACATGTATTAAAATAATTTACTGTGAACAAATGGTTGGATAACCAAAACCTAGGAAATATATTAATATTATTTTAGATCCAAATTAATGACCAATAAATGACCAATAAAGAGACTGTACATGTATTAATCTATAAATGTAAGATAAGAAGCTGCTCAATATTAATGTATTTTTTAAAAGCCAATATATTTCGGTAATGGCTACATGTAGTATTAATTTAGCAGCTAGAAACAAGTCAGGTTGTGAACAGATAAAGCACTTTTACAAAATAGAGTTTAAGTTGAATTGTGTCATGTCTTGAGTATGCACTGAGCTAGGTTAGGGCACACATATTGATGAGGTGAGGTGTGGAACTCATCCAAATGGATCATCAGAGGATTGGTGAAACTGGATGTGGAGATCAGTTTCTCTCAGATGCCCATTATCAATGATTAGAGAAATTGCTGAAGCCACCTAAATGGTGAAGAGTTGAATCTAGTTACATTGCATTAACAGAACTTAAAGTTGAAGCAGCATCTAATTAAGTAAATTCCTACCCCCATAAACTACAACGAATGTTATACAGTAACAAAGGCTAAAACAGTAATGATGCCTGGTAGAGGATGTCACATGGTGACCATGACAGCCAAGAATAGCAACTTTTAAAAAAGAAACATTCAGTAGAACTACCCACATACTACGACAAGAGCTACAAGTGAAAGTGGAAGTAAGCAACAGACAGCTACATTAAAAACAAACTAGTTAACACAGAGAATTACCCAAAACCAAATCAAAGCACTTTAACAGGATCCCCAAATCATGATCAAGAAGGAAGACCACTACAAACCAAAGAGAAAATATGACAAAAGGTAAGAAAGGCAGTGCAAAGAAAACTGCAACCAAGGCAGTAACCTCTAGAACAATACAATCATCACCATACAAGCCGGAGAGTTAGAGCAACTGAAAGACAAATTAAGATTAATACAGTTGACAAAAGAAGAGAACAGAAGCAACACGCAAACCCATGAAATAGAATTCCATTCTAGGAAAGAGAGCAAGTTGCAAGCACTGCACATACTGGCTCCCAAAGAAGTAATATATGAAGAATCTGACAAAAACTCAGACGCAGAGTGTAACATCCTCCACGTTTGTTTCTTCTTTCTTTTTTCTCAATTTGACCACATATGCTAAGATTACGATTATGTTACATGAGGATTTACTGATTTAGTAAACAGCCAGACGTTTCCTCTTTGTTTAACTGGTTAGGTTAATTGAGTACAAATCATCATTGTTTAGGTGATGTAAACCGTGTGACGTTTTCTTTTCAATTCATCTGTGGGCTACTTCCCTGAAGCTGATCTCCACACCACAGTTCTCCTCCTTCATGAACGATGACTCAATCCACTGCATCTCAGCTCAAGGGGAATTATTTATGTGTACCTTCCTTTAGCTCAGTGTGTGCACTCAAGTCGAGTTGTAACTGACTTAAACTCAATTTTGTAAAGTGTTTGTTGTTTTGATTAAGTAAAGCAACCGGGCATTGACACAAACTGCATTTATTTAATATTAAAGTAGCCATTACTGTAAAATTACTGGCTTTAGAAATTAATAAATAGTTGCAGTTTCCGATACCTACATTTAATAACAATACATGTAAAGTCATTTATTTAGTCAATTATAGTCAAGTCTCCTACTATTAATAATAGATAAATATCCCTAGGGTTCGGCTATCCAGCTGTTTCAAGCATCTATTTAAATGTACATGTATAGATCGGTAGTCCGACTAAGCAAGAATAAAAAAACTCCTATCTGTAACCTAAGTGTGGTTTCATGACTGGCACAAGGACCCTTCGAATTGATCCCATGATGGAATCCCAGCCACTACTCAACACAACTTGCTTAGCTGAACATTTTATTAAATATCAAACCAGATAAATGAAGAATGAAAATAAAATAAACTCTGAAGAATTTATTGTTCATCAAAATTCTCTTAAATTCTAAGCTATTTATTTAAAAAGTTTTAAGTACCTGTTGATTTTGAATTTTGAATTAATCTTCTGCCAATATGGCTGTTCTTATGTAAGTGTAATTTTGCTTGTTACAATTTGTCAAATAATACTTAATCAGCTCCAGTATTTTTCTTAGATTGTACAATATTGTAACTTGTTTGCATCTTACAAAATGAATAAGATAATTAACTAAATTTTTACAATCATATTTCTAATTATATTTCAACACTATTAATCATTCGATGCTAATCTGCTGTTTGCAGCTTATTCCTTTTGGGTGATGCTACACAATGTGTTAAATTTTGGTGAGTAACTATCAACCCTTCCCATAAATTTAGGAAGGATTGTTTTACATGCTGGTATGTCTATATTTTCTTCTTCTGATAATATCTTATCCTCAAATGTTGGTTTTTTTCTATCTGTTTACTGCAATTTTCTCTTTCTTGTTTGTAATATCCTTTATCATTTTCTCCATGAATTCTTCTTCAGTCTCTATCTGTTTTTCTGATTCAATTATTTTATTGTTTTGCAGTATTGCCTTTTCCAATTTCTCAGGGTCCTGAGTTATGATTGTATGTATCATTGTCATGTTCCCTTCCATATTGCTGTCTTTATCTTCACTATTCAATACCATTAACCTTATTTCATCTTTTAAATTATCTATCTCTAATTGTATTGTCAAGTTTACTTCTCTAAGATGTATGTTTTCTTGATGCATTTCACTTACTGTTTGTTGTAGTTTTTCACTTTGTGCCCTTATTTTCATATTGGCTTCTATTAGTTTTTGTATTTGTTCCTGGAACTAATTCCTTTGCTCCATCAATCATTCACTTGTATCATCTATCATTTTGTTGATGCTCTTTTCTTTTGCCATGTTTGCCATTTCTACTTTGAACATCCTTTGTGTTAAATTCTCAATTTGAATTATCAGTTCTTTTCTCTCTCTGCTATTACTTTCTATTATTTTTGTCAATTCTGACATCATAGGTTCATTTTCCATTTGTGCTGGCTGTAGCACCAACTCTATGGGGGACACTTTGCTTTCAGGTGATATTATGTTATCCTGTGCTTCTGGGGTTTTCTGTAACTGGGGTGTTTTTTGCATTTTCTCCTTCATTTTGTTTTTCCTTTTTGAATTTACCATTTTTCTTTTCAGCTTTGAGTAATGCTTCTTCAGTTCCCTTCTCATTTTGTATGCTTTAATGTTAGGTTTCTGTTCATTTGCAGTTGCTTCCTGTTTTTATTTTGACTTTTATTTTCTGACACACTTCCTTGTTTTAGCTTTGTTATTTTTCCAATAAGGTTTTCTTCATAGTTTGAGAAGAAACAACTATCCCTATTCAAATATGTCAGTCCCTTGTTTTTGCAGCTTTCACAGGATTTTCTTTAAATTTCTTTTTTCTGCTGTTGCACATGTTCCACGCCTGTCACAGTTGCCATGTAGTGTAGCATAATCTATCAGAAGCCATGTGCAGTTAAAGAGAGAAAAAAGATGGAAGTAACTAAGACTCAAATGTAATAATAATTAAATTGTAAACACATGGTTATGATTGATTATTTAATTTTTAAATTGTTTTATGCAGTTTTATATTTAAAATTAACTTGACAGTATTTGACAAAACCAAGATGACCAAACAGCGTACACTAATTATGCTGACATTGCGTAATTAAAAAGCAGAACTAGAAAGTGAAGGAAAACTGTAAACAAGACTCAATCAACAGGTACTAGTGGAGTGTTTGATTATTTACTTAGATGTGCTATAAATGTCCACTGAATGTTAGAATGATTGATGAACAAACTTAGTTTGGATTTACTTCTTCTTTTCTTTTCAGGTTATTTAATAGGTTATGGAAAGCTAAATGTTCAAGCACTAGAGGTAATTGTATGGTGGTCCCCACATACATTTAAAGGAATGCTGGAGCAGCCTCACAATCAGCTATTCAATGGCAGTGAGGGTGGTAGCTGTAGTTTCCTCAATGTGCTTCTAGGTTACAATTAGGGATAGGGATTTTTCTCCATTGTAGCTTTTCTATTACTTTTTGCTTGTCAGTTATTATGATTATATTTATATTGCTCTACATGTTTATTATTTCATTACTGAATCCAAGTTGCTCATGGTTTTTTATCATAGTTATTATTTCAGTATTTAATCCAATTTGCTCATTGTTTTATCTTGTAGTTATTATTTCAGTATTGAATTCAAGTTGCTCATTGTTTTATATCATAGTTGACCATTGGCTGACTTATGCATTTACTTTCTTGCAGGCTGCATTGATTGTTTACATGTACGAAGGGCTAGCATGTATTGCTATATCTGTAGGGCTATTATATGTAAGGCTCAATAACCAGCTAAATCATTGCAGTTGTGTTATTTCCTTATCTTTACATCATCATAATAAAAAAAACAATCAATGCACTAAATTGATAAGTTGTCACACACCCACAATCACTGAGTTGCCCATTCCCACACTAATCCCATTAATGGTTTCCACTGCAGAGTTTAAGTAAAAGCTGGAGCTGTTGCTGCTAAAGATGTCTCTGGAATCACATGGCATTGCTTTGGGGTTTGACCCTGTCTTCCATCTACCACTCTTGATCTAAATAAGTTGTTGTTAGTTAAGCATTCAGGAAAGCTAATGTTTATTAATTTAAATTAATTAGCTAAACACTCAACTAAAAGAAGAGAATTAGGAATTTGTCAAACTTAGTTGTCATATACACTGTGAAAAGTAATAAGTTACTCTTGATTAAGTGTGGAATTTGAATGGCAAGATTCTACAGTAGAATCTTGCAAACCCCTTTTTGTGTAATTATTGATGTTACTCAACAGTTTTAATCATTTAGGCAATATCTTAGGGACAACAGATTCTGAAACAGTTTCCTAATACTTTCTGTATGTATTAACTTAATTAACTTTACACCACAGTTTTCCCTGTGAGGTAATTAACTTTTGCTCATTTAGGTTGAAGAAGGTGGATGGTAAAGGATTTGAAACCTGATGCTGATAAATGCTCAAGAGAGGCTATCTTCTTTGGTAACAGCTCCAGTTTACTTGGACATTACGTTGGAAACCATTGGTGATTCTCTCAGTGCATGGAGTGGTGTCTTGGTGATACAGTGTGTGTGTTGAATTACTAATTTAGTGTATTGATTGTTCTTGTTATTATTGCTATGTAAATAGATGAGAATAAAGCAACGTGAATGCAATAGCTTGTGTAACATCCTCCACCTAGCTTGTTACGCTGTGTTTAATCACTGTTAAGGGATGCTTAGTAAACTGCGGGTGAGGTGTTACCCATTTGTTGATCCATCAAATTTCTCTTTCTTATTAACTAGTTACGTTAATTAAGTACTCAGGTAATAACCATCACTGTTTAGGTGACTGGGCAGTATGATGTTTCCTCTTCGGTTGTTCCATGGGCTCCTGCCTGAAGCTGATCTCCACAACACAGCTCCTCCTCTTCTGGAATGATGGTTGAGTCCACATCACCATCTCAGCTCAACTGGGATTAATTATGTATGCCCTACGTTAGCTCGGTGTGTGCACTCAAGTAAAGTTGTAACTGACTTAAACTCAGAGTTGTAAAGTGTTTGCTGTTTTTATTTAATAAAGCAACCGGGCATTGACACTAACTGCATGTAATAATATAACTAACATAGCCATTACCGTAAAACTATCGGCTTAATTATACAGATAACAAACTTGCAGTTTCCTATACCTACATTTAATAGTATTACATGTGAGGTCATTTATTGAGTCAATTATAGTCGAGTCTCCTACATTTAAGAATATATAAATATCCCTAAGTGTCGACTATCCAGTCGTTTCAGGCATTGATTATTTCTTACATGTGTTGATCAGTAGTCAGACTAGGCAAGAATCGAAAAACTCCTAACCGTAACATAGGTGCACTTTCGTGACTGGCACAAAGACCCTAGAATCGATCCCGTGATGGATTCCAGCCACTACTAAACACAACTTGCCTAGCTGCACATTTAATTAAATAATCAAACCAGATAAAGTAGAAATGAAAATTAAATAAACTCCGAAGAATTTATTGTTCATCAAAATTATGGTTGAATCAAAGCTATTTATAAAATTTCTACAAAAAGTACCTGCCGATTTTAAAATTCAAATGATTCGTCTGCCAATATGGCTGTTCATACGTAAGCGTTAGTTTGCTCAATTTAATTTGTCAATTACCTCTTGATCGGCTAACAAGTTTCTTATTTTGACCAATATTAAATCTTAGTTGCATTTTACAAAAATAAACTAAAGTTCATTAACTAAATTTTTTACAATTAATTTCAATTGATAATCATTCGACGTTATTCAGCTTTTAGTTGCCTTTTTTGGATGATGCTACACTTGTATAAATGCTTTGTACTGTGCATTAATTTTTATGATGATTTATGATAATGTTGCTACAATTTTATTCAATAAAAGCTTAATATTTGTAAGCCTTTTATACTTCAACTCACATTATCATCAACAATTTAGATCTATAAAGGTTAATATATCCTATGTTTGGCTAAATAGCCATTTTTGAATTCTTATAAAGTACATGATGAAAACTGATTGATATTCAGCTAAATGGGAGATGAAAAACTCTTAGCCATATACCTAACTTAAATGTGTTTAATGAAATCAGGGGCAAAGCTAATTGAATCATTCCCATCATGGGATTGTTACCACTACTTGGCATAAACAATTTAGAATGACATTTCTGTTAATTAATCAAATAGCAAAATAAGAATTCCAAAGAATATACTTAATCAATTACCACATTGTTTCCTCTCTATTTATACTTTTAATCAAAAAAAGTACCTGTTGATTTGAATTTCAAATAACTAAGACACTTCTGCCTAGTTGACTAAAAATAATAACGTAACATCCTCTACCAGGCATTATTACTGCTTGTCCTTTGTTACTCTATAGAATCAGTTGTACATTTGTGGGTAGGGATTTACTAACTAGATACTGCTTTAGCTTTTGTATATTTCTGTTAACATAACATAACTAGATTTAACTATTCACTATTTAGGTGACAATGCCACACAGCATTTTCTCCAATGATCAATAGTGGGCATCTGCCTGAAGCTGATCTCCACATCCAGTTTCACTTGTTCACTGAGGATCCATTTGGTTGAGTTCCACTTCTCAGCTCAATGATGTAACTTATGTGTACCCTATCCTAGCT
>CABFPE010000018.1:501452-513613 GCA_900660155.1 Hofstenia miamia | reverse complement strand
GGGCACAGATCTACAGAATCATGGTAGACCTATGCATCGTGATTGACCTCTATAGGCAGACAAAAACAATAAGAATTAACAACAGCAATAGAAGGAATAGAAAAGGCCAACAAACTATTTATAAAGTGCAGCCTGACGCAATGACAAGATCATTTACAACAAATCCAAACAATCTGGAAAAACATGAAGTTGCAACAAAAAGTAGAAGAAGGTTGGCCACAAATAAAGATCAATTCACCATCATTGAAATTCCACAAATTAATAGAGATGGCCCTGGCAGAGGTAAATAGAGCATATGAACTAAACATGAAAAAGGACTTCAAACAACTCTTATTTGAAGAAAAGAACGCACCAGAGATACCATACAGAACAATGGCGTGGCTATTAGGGATATTAACAATGGAAGACGTGGAAATAAAACACCTGATTTTGGGTCACAGACTAACAAAAGCTAAGAAATACGAAATAGTGATAGCCCTGATAAATACGCAGACAAAGAATTGGCTACTAAAGGGTCACACTGGGAAACTAGAGTGACCAAATTGATCAGAAAAACCAGTGCAAACAATGGAAAAAATACTGAGCAGAATAATAATGAACAAAAATCTGTTAGGGAAAATGTCAGTAATAAGCATTGCAAACAATACGGGGATATGCCCCAGCAAGATTATGATATTCGACAAGCCAATGAGAAAGTACATGTGGGGAGCAACATCCGAGACACGGATAAAGCAACTCCAAAACCAACCTTGGCTCACAAAGAACAAAATTATTAAAAGGAAACTTGCAAGCACAGCTGAAATCCAAAAAATGCTAATGCAGGAAAAAGTGCAGAAAACTCTTGATCAAGAAATGGAATGCTATGAACGAGATAGTCCCTGGTGCACATTTACTAAAATCATTTGAAGTGCTGAGATGATGAAACAAGGGGGCATCACAGAACCCATAGAAGTCTGTGAAATGGTAACAAAGTCCCAAGCAGAAATGCTAGAAGAGGAACAATTACTAACATCATCCAGTTTACTACTATCCCCCAAAATGCAACAAACAATTGATAGAATAAACATTGAGAAATGGGGAGAGATCAGTCCAGCCAAGACAATAGAATGGATAGATACAGATGACAAGCATTTCCTGGTCAAAATTAAAATTACAAAAGAATCAAAAGATATAAAAGAAAGAAACTTCCAGAGCATCAGGGAACAACAAACAGTGGTGATGATGATACTTATGTTCACCAAAGCATTCACATGAACAGAACTGGAAGAATTGTTGAGACCATATAATCAATTGGCTATAGATGTTGAATGCATCACATCAAAAGTGGAAATCAAAGAAGAATTACAATTAAAACTAAGCTGAAGGGGATTGACACAAGCATTCTAGGATACAATTTCTGAAGCCAAGATGAATAGGTTTAGCCACAGCATCAACAACAGAAGGCTTGTATCAACATATAGAAAGAGAGATCAAAACAAAAATCTTAATTTGCACACTGCCAGAAACTGTCACAATACCAATGGTCCTCCCATGATGGAGACTACCAAAGGAAGTTAAGGTGGCAAAGACATTCCTCCATGAATATAAGTACTGAAAGAAAAGCAAAAGCTATGATAGAACAGGATGACTACAAAAAGACAAAAGAAATAATGTTGTGCAATGATAACAGAGAAAGGGTCTACATTGAAGGCATGATAATGCCAGACCTGCTCTATAAACATGGCAAACCCATAAATGTGCAACTGGAAGATCTCAGAAAAGAAATTGAGGAAAGGAACCTGAGAGCTATAATGCTATTCTCCAGAGTACACAAGATAGTATGGACAGACATATGGGAGAAGAAATACCGCTACTATGATGTCATGAAGCAAGTTGAAATCATCACAATGATGAGGATCAATAAAAACAATCCCAATACCATAACAGAAAAAGAAGTAAGAGACAACATCAGTTTTTCTACAAGGACGTAGCAAATACTTGAAGCCTACAGAAAGTCTTTATGTTTTTCTACCCTGACAACCAAATAAGAAAGGATTTAGCACACACGAGCAGAGCTGACGCACAAATGACACTCATGATCAGCATTAAAGGCATACAATTACTATGATATCTTTTCACAGAAAATGAACAAATTAAGAGAAATAACACCAATAGCAGAAGACATATGTGAAACACATTTCCTCAAATACACAAACATTGTAACAACAGAAAGAGAGGCAGTTCTCAAAATGACAAAGCAAACTGAATTCAAGAAAACAAAATGGGCTGACCAGCAGGTGGAAATGATAATTTGAAAGGCAGACACTCTGGTGCACAGAGAATGAGCTGTGCTAAAAATAACACAAGCTGAGGGGGGCGTGTAGCATCATCCAAATGAAATCAGAAATAAGCTGCAAATGTTGCAGAAGAGATTAAGATTGAAAAGAAGCTGATTAAAAATATTGTAATTAAATCAATTGTTATTATTTCAGATTTATTTGTAAAATGCAACTAAAAAACAACATGTGTCAAAAAAGAGATATTTGTGTCTGTTGATAAAAATACTTTTGACTAAATGATGCTTACATTATTTTTAGCTGCCATCTTGGCAGAAAGTTTAAATTTAAATCAACAGGTACTTCTTTTGGAAATACTATAAATAGACTAAAACCCTGTAAAAGTTTGATAAAGAATTTTACTTAGAATTCTTATTTTTCATCTTATTAACAGTTTGATTATTTAATATGATGTCAAGCTAATTGAGCAGTGTTTAGTAGTGGTCTGGATACATCACAGGGAATGATTCTAGGGTCTCTGTGCCAGATCACAAAAGTGCACTTATGTTAGGTGTAGGGGTTTTCTCTTGATTAGCTGACTAGCATTTCACTTCTACATGTATTAGATAATTAATTGTCAGCAAATGGTTGGATTACCAAACCCTAGGAATTATCTTAATACTATTTTAGATCTAAATTAATGACCTATAATCGACTGATAATGTGACTGTACATGTAGTAAATTATAAATGTAGGTTAGGAAGTTGTTTGAATAGAATATATTTAAATAAGCCAATATATTTTGGTAATGGCTACATGTAATATTTAACAAACAACTATTAACAATTCAGGTTGTGATTAGATATAACACTTTCACACAATAGAGTCTAAGTCGAGTTGTGTCATGTCTTGAGTAAGCACCAAGCTAATGTAGGGTACACATAAGCTATCTTGATTGAGCTGAGAAGTGGCACTCAAGCCTTGGATGGAATGGTGAAACTGGATGTTTAGATCCACTTTGGGCAGACACCCACTAGGAGATCATTATGGAGGTTACCACATGGCTTCATCACCTAAAAAGTGAGCAGTTAGTTCTAGGTTACATAAGTTAACAGAAGAAACTAGTCAAGCAGTAACAACAAGTAAATCCTTACCCACAATAACACAGCTAACATTATAAAGTAATAGCAGATAAACAGTGATAATGCCTGGTAGAGGATATTACAGTAACATTTATCAGGGATCCATTTATATTGACTGGGATTACATTAGTACACAACAGCAACATGGTGAATAAAATGTCATGTGCACATTTTCTAGGAGGTGGCACTCCAACTAGTTTGACTGAGTGGCTAATCCAACAGGTGGCTCAACAGAACATTCCTGGTTCCCAGGTTCTTCAATAATGAAACCTTTGCCATCAGCAACAAGGTGAATGACTGCTCAGCACTGAGATTTGGTGTCCCCTTTCTGACCACAACAGAAACACTGAGTATGCTCAAGTTCTATCTTTATGGTAGAAGCAATGGTACTCAAGGACCCAGGAGGCTTCCCTGAAGAAGAACCAGCTCTAAAGTCTCTGGTGTCTTTGTCAATGTGGGTAGTATTATGCAGCATGTAGATGATACTGATAGCTTTACAGATGATTACACTAAGATCATTTTTGGGGTCGCACTTGAGCTCAAGTCAACTTCAGATGTTAGGCAGGAAGCCTTGACAGATGTAGTAAAAGAAGTCATGCTTTGAATACTCAGGCATGAGTTTGCTTAAACAAAACAGCCTTTTACCTTGTGTGATGTATATGTGAAAGTCATCACCATTTTTGAATGAGAGATCACAGAGCAATGTTTTGTATTGATGTTTGATATGGGGGGCCTTGTAATGGTCCTCAAAGTATCAAATGAGAAGCAGATAACTAGTTTTCACATCTCTATCCAACATCATGTACTGATTGTACATGATGCCTTGAAGGTAGGTGGGAAATTGAAAAACAGCAGCGTCTTGAGAAGCTTTGTACTGCTGCATGGTTAGTTCAAAGAGGAAAAACCACTCTTCAAAAGATTGAGAGATCTAATCAATCTTTCTGGTAAATTTAGGTAATATCAAAGGGTGATTGAATAAATTAGCAGTATCAGCTCCAGCAGCAGTCATAGGTAAAAGAGATTGTGTAAAGCAAGGGCCACTCTTGAAAGCAGACGTGGAAAGGTTGCATGGCTGCAATGGAGTAGATGGAGTCACAACAGTAAGGGTAACACTGTTACTTGTGGGTGCTGTAGGCAAAATGGTTGAGCTCAACACAGACCAGATAGGGCTCTCCACTTGTAAAAGTAGTAATTGGGGTAATGAATTGTGGTGTAATTGGTGTGGAAGTAGAGACAATGGGGCTGCTCAGAAGGTGGGCAGCAATCATTTTGGAAATTTGCTCTGAGAGATTTTTAGAGAAATTGTCCAATGCATCCTGCAGAACACTGTGAGTGATATACTCAGAAGGGCTCAACTAGGGAGGTAACAAATGAGGCAGGCTGCTCTGTCAGAGCAGAGAAGTGGGCAAAGGCATTGCCAAAGTCTGAAGTTGGATCTCCAGAGCATTTATCAAATTGATGAAGTGATGTTCCCTCAGTTGGGCGTCTTGGGCACACTCTTGCATTTCAGCTTGAAGTGAATCTAAGTGTTGCTCACAAGCAATGCTTCAAATAGTTTTTTGGCCAAGGCAGCATGAAGTTGATAAATTTCAGAATTCTGAGGATTCAGAGTTGGTGGTGTCTGTGGGTGAATAAAGTTGGGATCAAACAACAAAGGAGAAGCAATAGAACTAATTCCAGCCATGTGAGAAGCAACATTCAGGCTGCTAATGCTCTCACTGGGGAGACCCTGAGTGGGAGTCCCATTATGAGAAAAAACATTAAATTCCATTTAGCAGAAGAAACAATGAGAAAAGTAGTAAGAAAAATTCAGGAAACAATTCCAACAGTCTGAGAGGGATTCCAACTAGGTTTTGAGAAATAAAAAGCTAATAGTAGTAACAGCAAAGTGTAGGGTATGGTATTAAATCCAATTTCTAGAAGAATGAGACTACTACAAAATAACAACCAAAACAGGTAAGAATAACATCAGGCACTCAGTGACAGCTCCAGAAGCACATGACTGGAGTAAAAATAACATAAGAGGCAAAGTTATGCATTGATTGGTAGTGAAGTTGATTCATGACCAGGGGAAACAACTGTCCCAGCTGGCTCACACCAAAAAGAAAGAACAAAACCAAGTACAATATAAAAACAGTAACAGCTCTGCACTCTGTCACAATCACCAGGCAAGAAATCAAGTGACCACTTAGGCAACTTCAACAGAATAGAGTAGAGAGTTTAACTGACACCCTAATTATTCCATAATCACGTCAGGGTCACCATGTAGAATCACAGGGGAGCTGTGGCTTCTCTAGCAGTACAGGGTAACTCAAGAGTTTAGATCAAAGGTTGCAAAGTCTACCATAGCAGAGAGTGACCTGCATTCCAACAGAACAGTCACTTTGGTGGTTCACTGATTTCCCTATCAAACAAAGACATTCCATTCCAAAAAGAACTCCAGCAGTGACTAACTCACACAGCATCACACTGAAGCCAAACCTTTGAAGTCATCCTCACTTGCCAAGGTGTGTCTCTAGTAGTAATTTCTAGCTCAATAATGTAGAATCTTGCCAATAATAATTCCACAGTTATTTATGAGTTGCTATTCCATTCTCAGGGGATATCATGGTATATGCAATGTTTAGGATATGACAGATTCCTGATTATCTAAACATAACTTGTTGTATAGTTAATTAACTTAATTAACATGCATTAGCTATCCTGATGGCTTAACTAATCACTGCTTGTTTAGATTGAGAAAAGTGGATGGAATACAGGGTCAAAATCTGGCACTGTTCTATGTGCATCCAGAGACATCTTCATTGGTAACAGCTCCAGCTTTTACTTGAACTTCATGATGGAAACCATTTGGTGAATCAGTGTGAGGATGTTTAACTCAGTGACAGTGTGTGTGTGATAACTTAACAATTTAATGCATTGATTGTCCTTGTTAGTATGATTATGTAAATAAAAGGAAATAATGCAACCATGGTGCTTTAGCTTGTTATCATTCCTTACATATAATATTGTAGAATGTTCACTCCTTGGGACTTCATTCCACAGTGGAACATTCTAACCAAACAAATAAAGAAAGAGTAATAAATTGTAGTTTGCTTTTTACTTGCAGTTTAGCAAAGTAATGTGGAACCAATTGTGTACTCCAATAACAACCCAGAGAAGAAATATCTTGGTAAATCTTCTGATAGTTGAGATGGCCTCTGGCCAGCGCAGAACCAAGGAAAACCTAATCCCTACACTCAGCTCATCAAAAGTTGAAAGGCCACACTGGCTTGTTATCGTACATGTGAACAAAAAACCTTACTCCCCCAAACCTACGTTATCCCTTAGGGTACAGAAGGGGTTACTGGTATTCAGTTTCAGTCACCAGTAGCGTTGCTGTACCCGAAGCGATGCCCTATATTTNAGCTTTTACTTGAACTTCATGATGGAAACCATTTGGTGAATCAGTGTGAGGATGTTTAACTCAGTGACAGTGTGTGTGTGATAACTTAACAATTTAATGCATTGATTGTCCTTGTTAGTATGATTATGTAAATAAAAGGAAATAATGCAACCATGGTGCTTTAGCTTGTTATCATTCCTTACATATAATATTGTAGAATGTTCACTCCTTGGGACTTCATTCCACAGTGGAACATTCTAACCAAACAAATAAAGAAAGAGTAATAAATTGTAGTTTGCTTTTTACTTGCAGTTTAGCAAAGTAATGTGGAACCAATTGTGTACTCCAATAACAACCCAGAGAAGAAATATCTTGGTAAATCTTCTGATAGTTGAGATGGCCTCCGGCCGGCGCAGAACTAAGGAAAACCTAATCCCTACGCTCAGCTCATCGAAAGTTGAAAGGCCACACTGGCTTGTTATCGTACATGTGAACAAAAAACCTTACTCCCCTAAACCTACGTTATCCCTTAGGGTACAGAAGGGGTTACTGGTATTCAGTTTCGGTCACCAGTAGCGTTGCTGTACCCGAAGCGATGCCCTATATTTAGTTAATGTACATATTAACCATTAATATAAAATAAATAAAAAACAATAAAATATATCCGGAAAAGTAAAGGCCAATTTATTAAAACTTATTATATCTAAAAGGTTAATCAAATAGCGGATTGGGAAATATGTAATAAAAAATAATACAACTGAATCGTTGAGAAATTAAACTTAAATTAAAACATCTGACAATATCAGAAATCACACATTAAACAATAGTAAATATTTACGTTTAACAAAAAGTGCTGAGCAGACGATCAGTCATCCATCAAACAATTTAAATAACATAAAGCAGCACAATGATGACTTGACAGCCAGAGACCAATAAGAAATAAGCATAAGGCACACGGATTAGAATAAAATAAAATAGCACTGAATCTCTTATTTTGACCACTAATATTACAAAATGGTTATATATCTGGGATTATGCTACACCCCCACCCAGCTTGCTGTAGAGTTGAAAACTTCCACTGTTGTTTTGTCTATAACAGTTTTATGCATACGTTGAATTAGTTCATGAGATTTTTTGCTATTCCATGTCATCTCTTGAAAATCAGGGTTAGATCTAGTTATTGAAAATAAAGTTTCAATTTCGGTGGTATGTAGGTTTTTAAAGTTTAGCCACTTTTTGTCTCGAAATGAATTGGAGATAACCATTGATTGTCTAATTTCGTTAATCTTGTGGTTGAACAAGTAGTGAAATTTTTTATATAGTAGTAAACTTTTTCTTGCAATTAACAGAGTAATTTAGCGTCAAAATCAGATGTGTGCGCGTTGGTTTCATCAATTTCGATTCCTGGATATATTTCTTGAAAAGTATAGAGTAAATTACTATTCATTTTGATGTCTTTAAAAAACATAGATATATTATTATGTATATCTTCTGAAGTAATTTCCTCTAAAGAAGATTTTCCACATCTTAATAAGACTTTAGTTTCTAGTCTGTTGGCAACATCATAAAATCTGTAGTCTTCTTGAAGTGTATTTGTCCATATAGTGTCCATCACGCCGGAAAATAATGTAACACATTTATGTGACGTATTATTTATTGTCTTTTTTATTATTTCTAGTTGTTGGTGAATAGGTTTGCCATGTTTAAAAACATGCAGAAGAGTATGTTTTGAGTCGATAAACATTCTTTTTTCATTATCATGAGTTTTCAGTTGTTCAATGGAATTTTTGTATAATGGAGTTTTCATAAAATTCTGAATAGTTTGAAGGTTGTTATGGTAATTGTCACATATTTTGAGTTTTACTCCATCTTTGACATTTTTCTTTCCTTTCCAAGATGGCATGATAATCAGTACATATATAATCTTCTGTGGAATGCAGAAGTAATTGTATGTAGAAACGGAATGAAATTGGTCGATATCATTAAGTGATTCCGATGTTGTTTTGGCGATTCCATAAGATATTGGATAGTTGTGTTGCATCGTGTCAACAGTTTGCCAAAATGTTTCAGATAATCCACATTTTTGTAATATGTCTTTGTTTACTTTAGGAATGAAGAGTTTTGCTGGTACACATTCTACATCTAAAGCTGTTAATTCGCCATTCTTTAGTATGTCATCAATTTCGAGTTGTGTAAATTGTTCTGTTATGAAAAATGTTTTTAAACTTTCAGTGTCATTTTCTTTTGTTTTACCAAAAGAGCGTGGTTGTAGTTGCACTTGCGGTGATAATGGGGGAGATATCTGTCGTAATAAACGTTCATTAGGAGAATCTATCTATTCGTATTCACTGGGAGGCTCAATAATACCAATTTTTTCGCGATTTATTCGTTCAACTTCTGTGTGAATTTGAGGTGATAGCGTTAATTTTGATTGTGAAAGTATTTTTTCTTCATCCTGTAATTCATTCATAGTTCGGATTATTTTTTCTGTTATTATTATATCGGTTATTTGGCCATCTTTTAACATACTTTTCTTTGTGTGCAAATCTTTTTGGTAACTGCATGTATTGTAGTATTTCGAGAGCCATTTGAATAATAAAGCATTACGTGAATCTGCGAATTTTCGTTTATACATGTTAATAATATCTTTTGTAGATTTTTGAACTCTATTTAGTAAATCGGCTTTGGAAAGTGGTAATGTTTTTCCTTCAATTGTTTTGTAACGGGTTTCGTTGCTTGGACCCCACATGTATTTCTTCACCCAGTGTGAGAAAATGTCTATATCGTTCATATCTATGCCAAATCGAAAGGCTAATATTGTTACCGGTATTATACCTGTGGGGTTTAACTGACATAACAGACGTGCTATATATTTTTCGTATTTATAGAAAATTTTGGCATCTGACTTTAGTGGAGAAGTTTTGATTGGTAAATGATGCAGTAACCAATTTTTTGTTTTTGGTGGAATTGGTGCAATGGCTAGTTCGAATTTACATTCTTTTGTGATAGTCATACGTAATCGTTTTTCCACAGGTAGAGAAAAATTTTCCAGTTTAGTAAGAAAAATGCTGAGAATCCATAATGCAGCTTTGGCATTTATAGGTGGGATTTTTTCTTCAACAAATAATGTTTTTCTGAAGTCCTTATGATCACGTAAGCTATATGACATTTGAAATAATGTTAAAGCATTTTCGACTGATGGAGTGTACTGCAAAGAAGGTGATTTGATATCAATTTCAGGCCAATTGTAATCAGGAGGTTGTAAAGTTTTTATACTTTGCCAATATTGATTGATTGCAGTAATACTGTTTTCAGATAATTTCACAGAAAAACAAATGGAGACTTTAGCAATGGTCTCTAATAATCGAGTTTCATCCAGTATTTCAGCAGTTTGAGCATATAAACATAAATCACTAGCTATTCTGATGTCAACCATAGGACGAATTAACAGTAGCTTCGTGTGAAGTAGAATATCAGTATAAATCAATTTGGAAATGCTATTATCAGTGAAATTGTTGTTTAACACTACATAATCTGTTAAGTGGAAAATAAAAAAGTTTTCAACACTTCTTTCTAGCATTTCAAAAAACGAAGGAGTTTCTATGTCAGATCTGGCAATATAAATAAATGTCATTGAAACTTGAGATTTTTTAGCTGCCATACTAACGCGTTCCAATTGTTGATGTAAATCACGTAGTAATAAATCATTCTGGCGAATGAAATAGATAATTTGTAAAGAATTATAGTCCAAATTTATTTCTTCAATTTGACATAAACGATAGATATTTGTTAAAAGTTCCTTAAGATTTTTGATTTCAAAGTTTTCATCAAACGATATATGAGTAGTAGCTCGTAAGTAAGATCGTTCCAGTTTTGAGTTCATTTGATACTCGTAAAAAATGAGAGTATTACATTTAGGTCGTTTGAAAGCATCAATTGTCATAGGTAAAATATCAAAAGACGGAGTTTTACCTTTTACCGATGTTAGAGTTTGTATGTTTTCTTTAACTTCTGATGGGGTGTTGCGATTAACAATGTATAAAGCTTTTCTAGTGGGGCGGAAATAGGGATGCAAGATTTCACCTTCTAAATTTGTAAAGTGTTCCATGCGTTCTAAGTATTTGTGAGTTTTTGAACTGCCACTTGATGAAGGCTGACTGCTAGCTGAGTGAGGGATATTTCGTGTAGCTTGAGATATGTCAATAAGAGGAATAACATCCGTGATTTTTCGTTTAGCACTCTCCTTAGCTTTGTGATAGCTAAGTAAACCCTCTTCCTGATTAACAGGTAATAACGAGGTTGACGAAATGCTCGGACCTACGTGGGAAGTTACGACTGCTGTCTGCAGAGCAGGAGACGATCACGCTTCCTGGTCAGCTGACATAGCCTCCGATTTCGTGCTCCCAGTACCACCTTCCAAAGAAGAAGTAGTATGGTATAATTTTGTACGTTTGACTCGGCGTCGTTGAAGAGATCTGCTAGATTTAGATGGGGATTTCTTCGGTGTATTTTGACGTTTCATTCTAAACATAAAATTAATAATCTATTCCCATTACGGGAATAATATAATATAATATATTGTATTATAGTTTATTAAGTTTTGCTCGTGTAGAACGAGTGGGATACGTTTTCTTTTCATCTATAAGTATATTGTAATGAATTTCTTCATCAAAAGATTCTTCATCAACACTTTTAATGTCGTCAACATCGTAATAATTTTCAATACCCAAATCAATTAATTTTAATTGTTGAAAATTATCTAATACAACGTTTTCAATGTCTTTTATTGTATGTTTAATATTTTGAAAGTGTACAATTTTACCGTTATCTAATTCATAATTGTTATCTGGTAGTATTTTTAAAATTTTAAAAGGACCAGACCATTTGTTAGCTAATTTACGAACTTGTTTCTTATCAGTTGTGATACCTGGGGTAAATACATAAACACTGTCTCCTATCTCATGAGGTTTACCGTAAATTTTTTCATTGAAGTTGCGTATTTGACGAACTGCACTCCTCTTGGTGTTGTGGATCATTGTTTCATGAGTAGAAGTTAAATTCTTTATGAGATCGCGAATGTATTTATCAATAGGTTGATCGACATAATTTTTAAACATAATGGATAATGGAGTTGTAGCTTCACTTTATTATAAAAGTATTCAACTTTTTTATAATTTTTCGCCATTGTTTTCCACCAATTCGAGAAGTAAGTGCACGTATTAATTTTAACAGTGTTTTGTTTGTTCTCTCTGCCATTCCATTTGCTTGCGGATGGTATGTTGTAGTGTGTTCATGTAAAATTTCCATATGTGTCATCATTTCTTTGAACAAGGAACTTTCGAATTGTACACCTTGATCCGTTATAATTTTATGCATTGG